>WAAD01021840.1:0-17165 GCA_013389945.1 Fregata magnificens | reverse complement strand
TTCCCCCTCTTTTTCTTTTTCTTTCCTCTCTCAGAATAAACCAAGCTACATATGTAGGGGCTCCTGAGCCTCACCATGGCATGCCTCATAGCCACATCTCTGAATTGCAACATGTCCAATGAGATTTAGTAATTGAGAACTATGTTTTTAGAGAAAGCGTTGAAAGGAATGTTTCATAGTTTGAAATGTTAAGCATTAGAAAGCTAGGAAACACTAGTCTATACTGGGCATGTAAATGAGCTAAGTTCACAGTGAAAAATAATGTATAAACATATAACTAATAACTAATACTGTAAGTACAAAGAAAGGTAGAGCTAAAGGTATTTAGTAATCATTTAAGTCAGGGTCTTCCCATTTTTTGCATGAATGACATCATAATCAAGGCAATGCTTTTATAAATAATTTTGTAAAAATTCTCCTAGTTTTAAAACATAAATATCTACATATATAAATGTTCATGTGCTACATGCCACTGTAAGGACTTCCCTAATCTGCTTCGGAATATCACATACCGTCTTGCTGTCTGAAATCACCACAGATGATATTTTTATTTAACCTACAAGTCTAGCTGTGCAGGGAAACTACAGCAGGAAGCTGTCTTAGAGGAACCTGTGTGCTGGAAGAGGTGGCCTATCTCTGCTCTGGTTAGGCATTTCAGCAGATTGCAGTGAAAATTCTGCTTTGTCAACAGAATAAGCCCAGTTCTGCCGAGTTTTCAGCACAGCCTTCAGTCACAAAGTAAGGATGAGCTGTCACTAAACTGATATGGGAAACAGAACTCCATTACACAGCTTTTCGCACAAAAAAAAAATTTCAGTTCTGTTCTCTGCAGGGAGATTCATAACTCCTGATACGAAGCTGTACTAGCTTGCACCAAAATTGAGAAAATCTGCTCAAATAACAAGTAAAATCTACCCAAACAAGACTGACTTTTTTGTGTTCAGCCTTGCTTCTCTGGAACAGATAGCTTACAATTAATTTAAAAAGGAGGGACAGTCCCCTGAAGTTCAAGAGCCTTCTGGGACTAGGTGATAAATACTGACAGCTGAGATGATAGCCTCAAGTATTTCTAACTGAACTATAACCATGGGATATGGTTTTTCCTTCAAACATACATCTTGTTTGCATAATTGTGTGTGATGATGCTCTGAAGGAACACCTTCCAAAAACCACAATTTGTGGCATTAAGTCATCTTAGTAGTTTGGTTTAGCTGGGTAGTCTGCAATGAGAAGCTGCAGGAATAAGGAATAATCAAATATTCTATTTCTACTGCACCTCCATCTTGCTGTAACAAATAATACTCATGCGCTAATAGTACTTACAGGTGCAGTTTGGTTTTGGTTTATTATGTTTTTTACAGTTTCCTATGTTTACTGTGAAAGAGTAGTATCATTAACACTCACTGCAAAATAGCTGTAGAAACTAAAAAACACATATGAAACCAGGAAAGCTATTCTCATAGTGTGTGGTGGTTTCACCCCGGCTGGACACCGGGTGCCACCCAGCCGCTCTGTCACTCCCCTCCTCAGCAGGGCAGGGGGAGANACGGAACAGCCCCGGCCAGCCCGGGCCGGCTGTCCTGGCCGCCCCCTCCCCGGATCCCACAGCGGGGCTGGGGGGGGAAATGCCGGAGAGGCAGCCCCGGGGCTGGGCAGGCACCGCCCGGCCACAGCCAGGCACCGGTGCCGCCTCCAGCCGCCCACACAGGGCACAGCGGGCTGGCGGGGGGAAAGCAGCTCCCCCTCAGCCAGAGCCAGTACATAGTGCTTCCCTATGAGTGTTTTTTATAGTGTGAAAACAACTTTGGCTTTATAACTATTTTCTTTTCATAATAATAGACGGGGTTGCTGTCATGCTAAAGGACTCTTGGGGTAATACTGATGTTTATCAGAGCTATCATACGTCAAAATTGATGCTTCCTTTTATACTGCAATATATTTGAACATATTTTTGAGTTCTGTCCTTCTTACATAAAGCTGCCATGTTTCAGATGTTTTGACTGCGTTATGAGGAATGAGCTTATTCATTCCTTGACTCAAACATACATAAAATGTAGAAAACTTCCATTTATCGTTCCACTTTTGATAACATGTCCTTCATTTTTGAGGCAATTACATTTCAATATACATATGCTTATGTGTTTGATTAAGAGCTGTACTACAGCCATTGATATTTTGTAATGACCGAGAGCCAAAAATTAGCTATTTCAAAAATGATTTACTATAAGAACAGAAAAACTCTGTAATCTTATGTGGATCCTTATAGAAGGTGCAAATAAATTCTTAAGGGCCAGATATTCTGTTGTCAACACATTTTACAATAACATACAATATTCTTGTCACTGACACCAATGTATACATGTAAAAAGGAAAAATCCGCCTCTGTAGACTGAAGACTGTAGGACTTCTGCTGTTGATCTGAATAGTAACAAGAGTCTATCATTAATTTCAACCAGCAGAAGAAGGAAGCGGAATATGAGAGCTTCAAAATCATTTTCCTCAAAACATTTGCATTGTGTCAGTGCTTTGCACACTTCAACAAAACCCTTTCCTTGCATATTTTCTTCAGTGTACTACAATTTGTGCTCTTATTCAAGATCTCAGCATTTCAGTGCTGCTCTTTATCTTCCAGTAATTGGGAATTGAAATATTTATGAGTTATTTTTCTCCTCCAAAAAAAGAGGAAAAAGAGAGAAATTATACAGAAAGCTTCAGTATTATGGAGTAGCAGTTGCGATCCATAATTACAATGGAAGATTTCCCATAACAAGCCCTGTTAAAAAACAAACAACCCCTAAGATGCTCAGACAGAAACAGATTTTTCTGATTTTTTTTTTAATATGTTCTCTCTCCTCACAGTACTTTTTTTTTTGGTGACATTTATAATTACACTATCATGAAATGTTATCTGGCGTTTATGCTACTATTTTATATTTGTTTTGTTTGTAACAGTTCCAAAACTGGTTAGCTTAGAAGATAAATATATCTGTTATTTTCTTGGCCACTAAAAGATATTTTTTTGAGAATATTTAGGACTTAAGGAAGCTATATTGATACATTATCTATATATCTATGATGAGATTCATAGTGTAAACAAATATATTTTTAAAATAGATTAGAGTGGGGGTAAAAATGGTGGGTAAAAAGAAAACCATAATTTTCACAGAAAAATCAGGTAGAAGAAATACTATTGTGAAACTGAACATTAAGAAAACAGAAGTTGTATTTCAAGTTCTCTAGGAAGATGCAGAAACTGATTAAACATTTTGTGTGCATTTCCTTTAGATTTTGGAAAGTTTCAGAAAATCATTAGACAGCAGGATTACCAGAATATGATGCATTCAAAAGTAGTTATGATCACACTCACAAACTCTGACTACTTTTACCACAAGATGCCATGACTTGAAAGTCTTTAGATGAAATAGCACAGAAGGAACAGTGAACACTTTATAGAAAAATAGTCTTAGAGGGAAACCCGATGGGAGTTTTGTCCAGGAGAGTGACCAAGCGAGCAGAAGAGACAAGTTAGAAAGATAGGCAGGGAAAGACCCAGCTGGGAAAACAAAGGATACCTGGAAGATATCTGTGGCCTGTCAAGAATGTCACCGTGTCTTGTCTCTGAGAATTGATTAACGGTCTTCTGTTTTAACATAAGCTACTGATACCTTGTCTGCTATCATATGTGTAGTTATCAAGTTAGTCAGACTGTTTAGCACCTGAAGATGATTGCGGAAAACACAAAGGCTCAATGAGAGTCAGAGGAGCAGTGATGGGTAGGAAACCCCCATGACCTGTGAGTGGAAACTCACACAGAGAAATCACTTGGAGAGGCTCCCTCCTGGAAAGGCCTGAAGGCTGAAGGGCATATGGGACTTACTATGGGATGCAGGGAAGAAAAGCATTTTTTCTTTATGTAAAAAATATTGCTGAACGATGTTTTGAAGAGATTCTGGGGATGCATGGAACTTATTTTGGGATGTTTAGGGGAAGGACCATAGGTGGGAAAGAGGCTAAGCTATATTGAGAACAAGTGTGGGAAATGGAGTAGAGGATAAAAGGCAAAGGGATAGGGGGAAAAGGAGATAAAAGGCTGTCCAGTGTCAATAGGCTGATGGTGAGTACTCTTGTCTGACCTCTGTAGTCTGTCCCATCTTCTCATTAAAGGGCATTTCTATTTTCCATGTGGCTGTATTGTCTACACTAAGCAGGTGTTGGTGCATGCTCGTGAACTTCAAGCTGGCCTGGCTGGTCAGTAGGATAAGATGTCTAAGCTCCGGCAGGTGGTGGGGACTGTGAACCTCATGTGCCAGTGCCAGCAGCTGGGGAGAATGGTGGACCTGGGGTCAGGTCCTGGGCTGAGTTTCTAAGGCCAGCTGCTGGAGGCACCCACATTGTGTGCATGTATATGTATTTATTCCATTAGCTGACTTCCATCAGCTGGAGGGGAGGAACTGGGTTGGGCCAGCTCTGCAGTTCACATTTCTGTGAGCACTGTGCATCTGTGTAGGTGTCTGTCTACGTGACCGGCTGTATGTGTGTGTGTGTGTTGTGTGCATGCATGTGCGTGCATGCTCACCTATCGGGCAAGTGTGCTTATCCTGGCTGGTGGCTGAACCTGGTGCATAGAGCTGCAGCATCTTCTCATCTATCTGGTTACTGGATTCAGCTGCCTCTAACAAAGATATCAAGAGTGCAAACAGAAGTCATGGTTCTGAACAAATGGCAAGAAAATTACTGTCATCTAACCCAAATTGTTCTGAATATTAAAATACTTGCAAAGAGATATTAATTCTTCCATGAAAAATGTGACAAAATGTTTAATCAATACAGGAATTTACAGGTTGTCTTTGTCATTTCCCAATCTGAAGAAAAAAATTTTGACTGAAATAGGTTGCAGAAATAAAAATATAAAACAGAAAATGTGGTACATAAATGACAATATAGGTTAAATTTTCTATTCAGAAGGAGTTTATATATTCATTCAATTCTCTACTGACTATACAAACTGATGGCAGGGTTTTGTGCCATAGTGTATTTATAAACTGAACTAAACTGTGTTATATAGCTATTCCTATATTTAGATAGTGGGGAATTTGGGGGTGAAGTTAGGTCACAAGGAACAGCAGATGATTAAGCTGGCAGCACCTGCCCAGCTGGAAGCTGTGTCCTGCTACAGGAGGCAGCAGCCAGACAAGCCAAAGTAGAGATTCTGCATTTCTAACAAATGAAGTGGACTTTTCTGTGAGACCACCACCAAGAAACAGTATGTGAGAGGTCTCTGCTACTGTCCCTCATACATCTGTGCTGAAAGGCACTCTACAAAGACACTGACACATACAGGTTGGGCCAGGGTCCAGGTGAAAAAGAAAAGCCAGTGACTTTCAATTATCTGAAATTTATTTAGACTTGTTCAGTTTACCTTTTACGTCTGAGATGTGAATTAAAATGCGCAAAGCAAATCTCATTTTTGTCAAACTAAAATAGCTTACACAGGCATGCTTGAATTAGGTAAAATTATTCAAAGCTGTCTGTGCAGAAATGCTTTCATACATTCATATTGCCACTGTTCACATGACGTTGGATTTTCATGTCTGGATATTCTGGATGATTCATGCTTCTGAGGATGAGAGGCAGTAGCAAGCTTGAAAACTAAAACAAGAAATGAAAATATATAGTTATGGTGTCTGGCATCTGTCTGTGCCTTATCCTCATACCTCTCTGTTCATTGGGGCAGCTGAAGCCTCTGTAACATTTTCATTTTTCACCTCAAAGTTATTTACCTTGGTGGCTGATAATAATATGAGACAAAGAATAGTATGGTTTCATATATTTGAAACTCAAGGCTCTGCTGAATTCTCAAATGCATCGCGTTCTGCTTGGGGCTGGCCACTGGAGATGGAAACCTGGCATTGAGAGGAGTGAAGGTGCACGGCTGTTAGTTTTTTATATTATGTCAAGAAGATCAGGAAAACAAGAATGAATTTATTTGGGGATGCTGCAGAAGAAGGGAATTACTCATTCTTTAACACGGCATCTCGACTCACTTGTGCTTTGAGAGCCTTGCAACAGAAAGCATGCCCCTCTGGCTGCCCTAGCTGCTTCAAGAAATAAGTTCCAAGGGATCCTTGAATAACGTTTACCTAAAATGGCTCACTGAGCTCTGTTTTCTTCTCTGTGAAATTGATTATTTTTATGCTTACAGTCTTGGAGACCATGGACAACATACAGATACATGTATTGCATTTTCAGGAGGCACTCTGTAGGGCAACAGTTCCTCTTGGTGTCAGTGTGAGAAGAAACAGTGACACGCTGTCTCTTTGGCAAAAGTGATTTTACGGCTTTGGCTACTGAGAGAGTACTTTGATGCTGGGTAAAGCTTATGTTTCTATGCTTTCCTTTGAATGTGTGGACATAAAGATGGTTTTTAGTACATTTAAGGGCAGAGAGGCAGACTAGAAAGAAGCTCTGGAGGCTGGACTGAGAACTATCACTTTCAACACTGGGCAGAGTAGGTAGCTGGGGTGGGTGGAAGTGCTTGCTTGCCTTTATTTGGCTTCAGGGATGCTGTTGATATGAACATAATATGAATACAATTTGAGTTCTAGTTTCTGCTTCCTGAGCTTCCATGAATCTGATCTTCAGCAACAGCCTGAAGCGGATCAGGATCACGTTTTAGAGCTCAAAATTAGAGTGAACTAAAAATATTTATGGTGTTGATACGGATCACACTGAGGCAATTTTGGAACCTATTTTTTGGTAAAGCTGTTCATATGAGCACAGCCAAAAATAGTTCATAGATAAATTTCCCATGTACTTTATGGTCCTTGGATGAAAGACACATCCAAATTGTATTATAGTCCTTTGTTCATTGATCTGTTTCTTCAAATCCTGCTCTCGTTTCACCATGTAAATTTCTTATTTGGGAATTCAGGACTTGCTCTGAGGTATTCAGTTGTATAAATTCCATCAAGTTCTTGCACCTTTCTAAAGTCTGTTTTGGTAGCAGGTTAAGCATTATCAAAGACTGACTTTTCTGCAGAAACTTGGTGCTTTCTTTTGAGTTCTAGTTCAGTCTGCACACAGCAATGCTCTTACATTCGTCTGTGGGATGTCATACTACTGGAGAGACCCTCTCCTCTCTAATTCTGCTTCTGGTAGAGAAGACTGACTGATTTCTGAATTGTTGTTTCTTCATAGGGAAGTAAGTGTAAAATAAGAATAACTAATAGTGTTTCTTAACAAATATAGCAGTCATAAGTATTAGAATTATTTTTTAAATTGAGATTTGTAATGCAATTTCATTTGAGAATCTCCAGGATTCTGGAGAAGTGGCATCAGTATGCTAGGAAACAGTTAGCCTTGAAGCAGTAACCTAATAAATGTGATGATTTTTCTCTTGTTTAGTGTCTGCTTTCAAAGCATATCATATTTATTCCCATTTTTACTGGGTAGATAGGGGAAAGAGTTATGGAGAGAATTTCAAAGGAATCTTATTCATGTGCAAATGTCATTCTTCTAATATCTATAATAAATACTATAATTGTTGGGTATCTCTGTCCATATGTACCTTTAATGAGTAAGTCTGATAATGGAACATGAGAAATCTCTATTCAGAAAAGAACACACTCATCCAGAGTTAGCAAGAGATAAATATCTAATCATGCAGAAACAAGACAGAAATCTTCAAGGGATATTCTTTATGCAGCTGCTTAACAGCTGAACAGAAGAATCTAACTTAACATTTGAGACTGAAAGATAGGATCTGTCCTCCTCTAGCTCTGGTTGAGAACTGTAGGTTACACTTGTGCTAATTCATCAAGCAAAGAGAGGGAACAAGGGAGAAGCCATTTAGCATCTTCTTTGTTTCCAATAATGCTTTCAGTTTTAGTAGTATAAAAGAAGGCAGATTGCATTTGCAAAAGGGATGTTTTGGTGGTAAAGATGTTCCAATATTTGATGACCTTCTGAGTCATTAGCATGGAGTAACACCCAGTTGTTCCTGAACACAGAACCCTGCGTAGGTGCAGCTGCTTGGGCATGCACTGTTGCACCAAATGGTAGACATCATTTTAAGGGCCTTTGGCTTCAATGAGTAAGCAGTTTTTTCCATTCATTCTCATACCAAATGTTTTTTTTTTCTTTCCTTTTTTATATAAATCCTTGGAAAAAGTATTTTCCTTTAACAGTTCCCCTCCATCCCCTGCCAGTAAAAAAACCCCTGGAAAACAGATGTTCCATGAATAACGATCTATGCAGCTTTGCAGAAGAGGACCTGGGGGTCCTGGTGGAAACCAAGTTGAACATGAGCCGGTGACGTGCTCTTGCAGCAAAGAAAGCTAATGACAACCTGGGCTGCATTAGACAAAGTATTGCCAGCAGATTGAGGGAGGTGATCCTTCCCCTCTAATCAGCACAGGTGAGGCCATACCTGGAGTACACCGTCCAGTTCTGGGCTCCCCAGTACAAGAGAGAGAGTCCAATGAAGAAGCATGAAGATGATTAAGGGATTGGAGCATCTTTCCTATGAGCACAGGCTGAGAGAGCTGGGACTGTTTAGCCTAGAGAAGAGAAGGTGCAGGGGGGATCTCGTCAATGTATATACCTATCTGAAAGGAGGGTGCAAAGAGGGTGCAAAGAGGATGGAGCTAGGCTCTTTTCAGTGTTGCCCAGTGACAGGACCAGAGGCAATGGGCCTAAACTGAGACACAGAAGGTTCTGTCTAAACATCAGGAAACACTTTTCACTGTGAGGGTGACTGAGCCCTGGCAGGGGTTGCTCAGGGAGGTTGTGGAGTCTCCATCCTTAGTGATATTCAAAAGCTGTCTGAACATGTTCCTGGGCAAGCAGCTCTAGGTGGCCCTGCTTGAGCAATGGGTTTGGACCAGATGACCTCCAGAAGTTTCTTCCAACCTCAACCATTTTGTGATTCTGTGATTCTATAAATGAAAGAAATAGGAAGAATAATAAAACTCTGTTAACTTGTCATTTTCTGAAGAAGCCATAATTCTGCATTTCTACTATTCTGGCATATGGTCCTAAGTAGGGTTTAAAATTTACTGTCCATGATCATTGCTTCCCCAAAAAAACCCAAATGCCATCATCTCCTGAATTATGAGGAGATAGTCCACCTAGAGGCATTTCATGTTTCAGTATTATCTCCCTACTGCAGTTTGTAGAAAGCTAAAGGGATTTTCATCTATAAAGGTATACTCACACAGCTCTTCATACTTCTGTCTCCTTTGGGAATATACATTGATCTGCTGCAGAGAAAACATTTAGTATCATTCTGACACATCTTCATTTTAGAACTTTATGACTCACTGGCCCAAAATTTCTTCACTAACGATCCTGGGAAGCTTCACTGAAATGGGTAGCTAATTTAGCACTAAATTTGTAAGTAGCACTAAAATATTAAATGTACTATTATATTCAGACTGGTAGTAACCCACATTGTACTCACCCTGTATACTGTGTGCACTACAATGCAATACAATTTTTTTGATTGATTCCCATCCTTTTTAACCAGCTCTGACATTTTTACCTGCAATCCATATGTAAGTGTTATTCTCTGAAGGAGTTCACATACCAAATATTTTAATAGAAAGTTGTTTTAAAAATTGGGCTTTACTCGCAATAAATAACATATAGGTATAGTATTCATATGCTTTAAAGACCTTTATATGATAAGTTTCTTAAATCATGTGTTATCTCTGATTAGTTTTACAATTACTGGAATCCCTAATATACCAATATGACTGATTTATACATATATATATGTATAGACATGTAGAGTATAGAAATATATGTTGTAAGAATATGAGAGTTTTCTTTTAAACTTATCTGAAAAAAGCTTTAACTTCAAATAAAATGTGTTTAGATATATATTCCTATTCTGTAGGAGTACAGAGTTACACTATAGGAATATTTAGATATTCCTGTACTGTAAGAGTATGGAATTTTTTTTTTTTTTTAATTTATCTGAAAGGAAGCTTTAATTTTAAAGAAAATGTTTTATGAGGAAATTAGTTAATTTTATGCAATTGTGCCTTCCATGTAATTACCAGTACAAGTCCTTAATTAAGATTATTGTCATAATTTTACTCAAGCATTTTGTACTAAGAAAGTGAGGTTTTATTAAAATGTGGAAATCAATGTCAGATTGATTCCAGCTCTCACAAAGGGATAAGTTTCACTTAAGCTTAAAAAAAACCCCAGAGATCACACAGAAAAGTCAATAACATAAAAGTGTACACATATATATTTCTTTCTAGCTTACTCACAAAAGAAGCTTTAAGGTGTTATAAGGATGAGAAAATTCAATTCCCTTTCTAAAGGCTAATTTGTATTTCATTTTTATTGTCCAGAACACCAATAAAAGGCCTTTCACATCAGTCAGCAGCGCTCTCTAACACAGGGAAAGTGTTACTCTAATGCAGTTAGACCTTATACTTTGACATTCTCTTCTGGCGAGGTTGGAGAGGAGAAGGGGGAGCGTGGGATGGCAGCATGTACCAGTTGTGTCAGAATAAGATAAAATGTGAAAGTTTTAGCTTCCGAGGATGGAAGCAGGCACTAAAACTGATCAATATTTTCTGGTATGACTAATTCAAACATATTAAAACAAGTATCTTGTAGAGCATTGATATTCAAATAGTCCTGGAGGCTCATGTGCAGTGGGTTATTTCATAGTATCATGCATATAATTAGGTGACCCTTGAGGGAAGAAATCAGTGCTTATGTAATTCAATTGAGGTCAAAAGCAGTTTTCAAACTGGGTTGGCCCCCTGGGGTGAGGAAGCAGGAGATAATTTCTAAGGCGCAGAGGAAAATTCCAGCTGGCTTCTGTCCATCTCCCTCCACTTTTCTTCTCTCTTCCCCCGCTCCTGCAGCACTGCCCCAGCACTTGCAGCTCTGTTGGCTCTGGAAGCTTTGTGGAAAAGGCAATCTGTGATTTCAGCTGTCAGAGCCAGGGAGTGTGGGAGCCAACCATCCCAGCAGTTGGGGAAAAAAAGAAAAACCCAACAAAAGGGAACCTTGCATAAAGAGTTTGAAAACTGCTATCCTGAACAAATGGTCCAGAAGCCACAGACTGCTGAGGGCCTCAGACCCCACCACCAAGGGGACCTCACTGCAAGGCAGCTATTCTGGCTGCAGTAGGGTACGCTGGCCTTCCTCCCTCACAATGCGGCCCAAGACCTCAGGCGTGTCCTCAAACAACCCCACTGCTATCAAAAGGCTTTAAATTTTTTTTAATGCAAAAATTTTAAAACTCACAAAGAGCCTTTGGAGCCAGTAGCCAAGAGCACAAGTAGCTTATCAATAACGTGCTTTTGTTTTTCTCTTGAATGAACGCCTTTCTCTCCAGCTTTCAGGCATCCTAATAACTCTAATAGAAATTTCTTGGACTGAAAATGGACTGAATTGTGTCTACAAAAACATGAAAAAACTAATTAATGAAGTCAACAAAAGTTTTCCCCTGAAATTGGATGGACCGTTTATAGAAAGTGGGTATTGAAATCAGTGGCCAATTTTACATATTAAAATTCAAAATATTGTGAAGAAAAGACTTTTCCCAGACTTTCTTTTTTAATGTCCAGTTTAGGAGGAGTTGGAAATAAAATTACTTTCTCAACTCAGCTTGTATGATAAGGGGAAACATAAAAGATTTTTTTTCTTCCTGTTGCTCTCCAGTTTGTTTACCCTGGTAAATAGCATAATACTATAACATAACTCAGTACAAACAACTGACGTCTATTAATGCAAACCTTGCAGTTTTTCTAGTAGTGCTACTGAAAGGGTAAAAAATGAATTTGCTGTCATGATGTATGCTGAAAGAACATGTCTGCTCTGCTGCCAGTTAACTTCCTTGATTAGTCATCATGTTTAATAAACCCTGCAAAAATCCAGTGTCATGACAGGCCATGTACTACAAGTATTACATCCCTTGAAAATGAAGGAGAAATAAAGGGTATACAGAGGAATGCAAAGACTTAAGACTGCTGTCTTATATGAAAAATATTGTTAGTGGGTCTTGCTGCATTCAGCAGGTATCATTATTGTACTGTGGTTCCATTGCACCTTATTTAGAACTGCAGAAAGATGTCATTGTGCCTGATGATCAGTGCCAGGATCAACAGATGTCTATTTGCCCAGCTCATCCCTCCTTTGAATGCTGCCTTTGTGTACTAGATGAAGCTAGTCTTATCCTGAACGCCTTTGATGAGAGGAACTGCTTCTTCACACACAAAGCAAGTTGGCTGCACTCTACAACAAAACAAAACAAGGGTTGGGTTAAAATTCCCTCCTCAGGGGGGTGGTGAGGACTTTCCAAAGGGCACTCCTTTCTAGTCCCAAATACAGTGTGTCTTCAGTATAAGCTACACACTACACACCCCTGAATTATCCTGCTGGTGAAAGGTATGCATGACAAAGCACCGTAGTGGACAAGTAAGAGATAGAGTCCCAGGTTCCCTCTTTCTGTCATGAATAGGGATGATGAGGGATGCTGCCTGAGGAGCACCGAGCTGTATGAATACACCGCCAAGTTCTCTCTGGTGAGGCTGCAGAGGAGATGATTGGCAATTATCAGGTTTTATTCAACACAGGAAAAAAGCAGAGTTGCATAAGAGTAACCCATCTGGCCCATTTTAGAGTTCTATTTCATAAAGAAATTATGCTTTAAGTGCCCAGCTTTCTAAGCAATTCCTTCAAATGTAGATGTCAGTATTGTAAGTGTTAAAGTTTAGAGAAAATATTCTTGCTCTGTGTGTGTTCTCTTGGCTGCTTTTGCCCTTGTGACTCCTCTTCCTCCTCCTCCTGTTCTTTTCTCTCTGACAAGTTACTTGCTAATTTAATTTTTTTTCAGATAAATTTGATTTAAATGGATTTGTTGTCTTAAATAAAAATCCCCAAACAGCTTCTTTCTTCCTGTTTTTGTATTTTGTATGGTTAGGTCTAATTTTTTTAGTGCTTGAAAATCTATTGATTAAAATAGGTAAATGAAAAGCTTCACATATGTGGGAAAAGGTTCTAGCTAATTTTACACTTCTGAACATTTGTGACTGCACAGATTAAGGAACAACTGACTAGCTGGTCAGATCTTCTTATTACCCTGTTCAGAAAAAAAAAAAAGGCAAATAAACAGACAAAAGAAACCCCCCCAGAAGTATCATGTGATAGGTGAGTTAAAGCACAGTTAGTTTAGCCAATACAGGTTGCCATTTTTCCAAAACAATCACATCATGGCAGATAGACAGATTGAGAATAGATAAAATCTGAGATTAGACATCATGGGGGGAAAAATACCTTTTAAATATTAAGATTCTTAGTTTCTGACTCTCCCTGTCCCACAGGCTCTTGACTGCCACAACATAAATCTGTAAATCAGTAGATGGTCAGTATTGCTGCTTTAGGCTCTTTTAAATTTAATGGTCCTTCATAAATGTGCTAAGCCAGACAGAATTACAGTTAGGATACATTTCTGTATGTATAGAAAAGTTATTAATAATATTGTAGCATTTGAATTTAACTAAATTCAGATGAAATAGATCTGTTACTGCTTTAAATACAGCTACATTCAGTAACATGGTACAGGTACCACTATTCAGTGGTAATTAATGGAACAAAACCTATTAGTGATGTATTGTTAGCAATTGCTAGTATTCTGTGATGATTGTCTTCATTATCTATCTGTATCAAAAATGAAATAGAGTTAATTCAGATTAATTGTTCTTTCTTCTGTTCCTAGACGCAGAAGTTAGCAACTTGGTTGAGTCTCTAGTGTATTAACAACTATTAAACATTGAACATTTTGCTGACTGTGAGACTTCTAGCAATTTTGTCACCTCCCCCTTTTCTTTAGGTTTTTTTTATATAGAACTTACACTGGCTTTTTTTTTTTTTTTAATGTGCTACATGTTATAACAATGTTATACACACAATTGAATATAACACTAAGAATTACATGTATCTTTTTAAATTTCCTAATGATATAATTTCTTGTATTTTCATGTTGTGCACATGTAATGACACTTTTGTATTGGATTAACTGACACCACATTGGACTATGTACAGTAGTATTAAAAAAAACCCTGGAGTTAAGATACTATATAAAAAACACCAACTTTTTTGATGTTACTGTCTACGAATTTCTCATCTGTGCCTGTGTATATTTTTTGTTTCTTTGTTCTTAATAGCTTGCTTACTAGAATGATAGGAAAAGCAGAAACATTTTTTTTTTTTTGCATGGTGACAGGCCTATGAAGGTATTAATTTCAAAATGGTGTTGGCACTACTGCAACTGTCAGTTGTGACCAGTGTTTATTTTCAAGAGTTATTTTAGACCTTACTTAAGCATATGTATATGTAAGTGTACGAAAATATAATTACAATATCTTATATGAAGGTCAGAAAAGTCTTGGAGATACTTGACATGGTAGAATTTAGAAATATTGGCATGATTTCCCTCCCTGATTTTTCTTGTGATGATACATAAGTTGCTGCCCTTAGATGGTTTTCATAAGAGGGCAAAAAATATATACATACATCCCACATCCAATGTTATGGTATTCTGTATCTTCCAGTGGCATGGAAACTTCAGTAGCCTGACAAAAGGTAAAGTATGAAGGTGATATGTGGAATATTTCTGATCATACCTGTTCAGTGGGCTCACACGCAACACAAAAATGCAAGGCAAAGCCAAATGAAAAAAACATACATATCTTTTATATACCGCTCTTTTTTTTTTTTTTTAACCTAGAAGTATATTGTTTACTATTCTCTATTACCTACCTGACAAAGAATTTAATATAGTGACTCAATATGTAATATGTAAGAGATTTATTTCTACTATTTTGTTGGTTATCTGCCTAGACTATTAATTTTTTATTTAAAAAAAATAGTTGATAATTTTTTTCAGTGGCTCAGAAGTTAATTTGTGGGGGTTTGTGTGTGTGTTTTTTCCTCCCTACTACTGTTAAATGAGAACTGGCTTGGTCAAAAGCCATTTTTCTGAGATTTATATTTTTTTCGCTGCAAAATGATAAATCCATCCCTTTTTCTTCTCTCTTCTTGGTGTTTCACCAAGTTTAAAGGAGATGCTTTCCAGGTGATCAATTCTTGTTTAACAGATGAAATATAGGATAGAATGAAAAATGCAGGGGAAAAAATACATGAAACCTGTTTAGAACTATCAAAAGGAAAAAAAAAGGTATAGATCAGCTACAAGAGATTTTTGTATGATTCCCTTTAAAAAGAGAAGGGAGATATATATTGATGCAGTAAACATGAAGAAAAGTTTCCTGTTATTCTAGAAAAATATGCTTAATCCATATTCCTTGCATTCTTTCACACGGGGCAGAATGAGGCAAAGTAAATTTTCAGCTGTGTGTGAAATTTGTCTTCACAGGCTGCTGTGAAGAGTTTTCCAATGTCCTGTCTTATTTATTCGTCGAATTGTTTTTCAATTCTTGCTTCTAAGACTGAAGTAATGATGTTATGTGTTAGATGTTTAGTATTAGAGGAGAAGATTAATAACCTGATTTTATGAAACAGAAGGATGTTTTTGTTGTGACTTTGTAAATGCAAAGCTTTTGGAAACCCCCAAAGAAATTAAAACAGCAAACAAAGATAATCTAATCTTACTAAAGCAAACTCATTCTCCAGCATTCTGCTCCTGAATTTCTGCCTTCTTTAAGCTTCTCAAAGTTATTCTTTGTAAAGACTTTTGTTTGACAAGTTGATCTATGTCAATCCATGAATATATCCATGAATATATTGAATATATTGGATTACAATACACACTTCTGCCTTTTTTCTTGAAAAAAAAGGAAAAAATCCACTGGAAATAAGATTTTCAGATATATGCTTTTATCATTTGTACACTTTTATCATTTATACTCAATAAGGAACCACTTCACAAGTATTTTAATAGACAAGATCTCAGCGTTATATTAGTCAGTGAAAGTTCTGTACTTGCAGGTCCATTCACCATTCATGATTCCTGTCAACTGCTCATATTTTCTTTGCTACTTGATTGACTGGTAGTGATCAAAAGTCTGTCCCCTGCGATATTCTCATAATCACAATGCTTAATCAAAAGAAAAATACCTAGATGTGAAATACGTACATCTTTGCCTTTCCAGATATGAAAAAATACTCAAAAGCTAAGACCTTTAAAATATTTAGAGAATTTTACCTGGTATTCTGTAGATCTTTGGGCACTGTTGATTTCACAGGTATTGTGTGATAAACTTCACAAGAGTCTTTGTTTTGCTAGACATGAACAACAATGGAGACAGATACTTTAGCAGGACAGTCCCACAATTTTCCACACAGTCTTTCCTTTAGCTGTTTTTTTGTTGTTGTGCTTTTTTTTTTTTTTACCTTTGTGTAGAAATCCACATGGATAAGGTGGGACATGCTTCTAGGCTAGATCCTTAAAATGCAAGATGCATTCCTTTGGTTTTTTCTACTTTGACTATGTTTCTTCAGTTAAGAAAAAACCATGAAATGCATATATGTATTTTCCAGCCTACATCTCAAAGAAACAACATCTTGAAGTGGATGTCAATTTAAGCAGAGAAAAGGAACAGAGAAAGGAAAAGAAATATTTTAATTCAAAATGTTAGGAGGTTCTTCAGCATAAAATCTCAGTTGAAGAAAACCTTTTACCAATGTTATTGTTGGTAATTATACTGATGTTAAAGCATGCTTTATGTAGGTAGATGACAAGTTTCACTCTACGGGCTCAATTTGATTTCTAATTGTATAGCATGAAGAATTAATTTTTTAAATAGCAACAAGTACTGCAATTCCTTGAGCTGAAGAATGAGTGACAGTCATAAAACAGTTTCAGCTGCTAATAGTTATTTCAAGTTTTAAGTTTGTTTTGTAGAAATAGTTAATTGTAATCCTAAGTTTTTCAAAAATCAGGCCAAATGAATTTCATCGTAAGATTAAAGCGTTGCATAGACCCGTCTATTACAAGTTACTATAATTCCATTTAATTTAAGGAAGATATACCTGTATATAGTAATAGAGAATCTCAGAGTACTGTAAATAACCATTGATCTTATTTTAGAAAATACTTACTTGGGTCATGAATTAAGCAGAGTCTTCAGGGTGTGCCCCTGTGGCCAAGAAGGCCAATGGGATCCTGGGGTGCA
>WAAD01021839.1:59167-103774 GCA_013389945.1 Fregata magnificens | reverse complement strand
AAATTAGCACTTGCAGTACCTAACCTTAAACTGAGGGAAAAGGGATCACATTTCTTTGCATGAACAGGAGCTGTGCCTCTATATCAAAGGCACTCACCTATAGTGCTGCAGATTCCCTTTCCTTGACAGGCATGTAAGGAAGGTAGTGTTTACTTTGTGTCACCAGGCCACNTGATCACCTGACAATTTTTAACTTTGTCGATGTCTGAGATTCTGTGGTCATTTTCTAGGGTGTGCTCATCCCTTCTATGTGCGAGATCAGACACATGAATATCAGGGCAATGGTGGATGTGGCATTAATGGTACAAACTTGAAAAGACATTGATGCGAACTCCAAATCCATCACTCTGTGTTCTTGCATACACAGTGCTTGCATGCAGCACACTGTAGGTATGAGGCAACAAACAATGGTGTTAGACATTTTGAGGGACAGGACCTTTTTGGAAGATAATTTTGCATTTTACTACTAAAAAGGCAGGAGGTGTCATTACAGAAAGCCACAATGTGAAACTGGCAAAAGCTCGTACTATCTTCAAATAAAGCTTATCAAGGGAGTAGAGCAAAAAGTACATTTTAATGATTGAAGTGGAAAGAAAGGAGGGAATGGGAGATCTCCCATTTGTGTGACCTTTACGTTCAAAGAAGTTGCATACAGTTACATCCTGCTTTTATCAAACTGATAAGACATCAAGTTTGAGACATAATTTTCAAGGACAGGCATAAATACTAGATCAGAGCTGTTCTTTGACTTGGTATTCTGATTTTCTTTGCTCAAATCCTCTTAGTTTTCTGCTTTATGTCTTAGTTTTGCACAATGCCAACGCTTAATCTGTTTACGTACAGCTTGTACATTAAGTTTTCCTTTTCCCTGGGTCACAGATTGCATTTTTCTTCCTTCTTATAATAATAAGTCAATGCACTGAAAATGTTTCATTTCCAGTTAGCCTGGAAGCATCCAATTCTTTGGCATTTTTAGGGGAGCCCATAGTATGTTTGGAATCAAATCATGGAATAAATGTAATCTTTTTTTAAGTAAATCAGACATATAGAAACTATGTGTCTTCTTGCTTCATTAGATTTGGCATTGTTGTACATGCCTTTCCAGATAGATTAATTTGATTAGTTCAGCAGTTGCTGAGAGTATATTATAAAGGAATATGCAGTATAAAGGAAAGAAAAAAAGTTTCCCCAGTGAAAAGTGGATGCTAGTCCAAAGAGTACTATTGATTTGGTATCCTTCCTTAGCCTCTGGGGCCTGCTTTTGTGCATGCTAAGCACTTGCAAGCTAGGTGAAATTATTTCTGAAAATTGGACCCTAACACTAAGGTTCATGTCCAATGGAAATGTTCTCATATGATTACAGTTGTCTGATCCTGTGTTATAGCCAATTGCTAGAGGCGATTCAGCTGACCTATTTTATATGCGATGCCTCAGCTTCCATGGAAGGAGAGGAGTCACGTCCTAGAACTGCACAAGGTGTGAAGTATGAGGCATCTCATTCTGTGTACCTAGGGCTTGGGAAGTCAGACAAAGACATATAATAGCAAATCAGTCACAAAACTCTTTTTCTCTCAGATTTGTTTCTGGTTTATATGCAATATTAAACCAGAAAGAACAATTCAAAGTATTTTACTGAATGATAATTGTTTTTCTTTATAGGTAAGGCTTAAAGTCAGCAGAAGGCTAGTTTTATGGATCTGGAGGGAAATTTGCCCTCTGTCTCTCCCTTGTTTATTTGCCACCAAAAGCTTACCTCTGTTGTATCCCGTGGAAGCTTAATGGAGAAAATGTATCAGCTCATGACCCCAGGTACTTTCTAAAGCCATCTTGCTCATCCTAAAGTTTTCAAAGATTTCTGCCGCAGTTTTGTATGTGAAACATGCTGGAAGCCCACCTGGCTTATGGCCCAGGTCTGAATTATCCTCCAGTCACTTCTGGAGAAAAGAAAACCTGCCCAGAATTCATATCTCTGAATTCTGTCATGTTGAGGTATGGTGAGAACATCCTTCCTAGTTTTAGAGTCCTGACTTTCACCTGCACCTCTTGCTACTGATAATTAACTTCTGTTCATAGCTTTTTATAAACTACAGACAGAAATAGCAGAAAGACCATGGACTCTGAGGCCCTTCCACGAAACTGAGAAAATTGTCTAACAGGACAAGGGTAAGATGATGCATGGGTAAACTTTAATTAAAGTCCGAATAAGCATAGGAGCTCTTTCACAATGAGTGAAAGGGAGCAGTGTCCTCTTCTTTGGCTGGGACCTCTGTGTGGAATTAGCTCATCTGCAGGAATACAGAGTGGACTGAAAGAACAGGTAATCTGCTGCTTAGAAGATAAAGACTGCTGTTGGGAAACGCCAGGAGAGTTAGAAGACCAGGGTGTGGTGAGTAAGTATGTCCCAAGACATATTTACAAAAGCTCACCTGGGCTTCCTTAAACTTTACAAAAGATCACCTAGGTTTCCAAGGCCAGCATGAGGAGAGAGGAACAGACTACTTAGTAATGGGAAAGGTAAACTCCCACTCTTCTTTGAGTGTGGATACAGTTCTGGTATTTGAGTTAACCACAAATGAGGAATGCACAAAGCAAGGCAGTTGGGTGATTTTTTTCCTCTGTTGTGATGGGGAGAATGACAGTAAAACATCTTGGGGATAACAATACTACCCTCAAAACATGCTCTGCTTGCCTTCTAAACATGCTAGTTCTTTAAGTGATGGGATAGAGGGAGGAATTATTGATTTTTCACTTGAAAGCCTATCTATTTTCAGTGTCTGCCTTTCAAAAGGCAATACCACACTATAAAATCTGAGTCCATAGCAGCCTTCCTTACACAGTCGCTCCTGTATAGAAGTTGGGACCCCTGGGTATTCTGTGTGGTATTGCTTGTCAGTGGCTGGAACATCTGAAAACACATTTCTCTCAGAAGCATTTTCAGAGGCCTACTTTTGTACTGGTACCTGCAACAAACTTAGATATCTGCTTAGATATGCAGGTGAAAACGGGTTGCTCATTTTATACAGAAATCTGGTTTCAACCATCTGTGTTCTTTTTGCCTTTTAACAGCTAAGATCTGTGAGGTGGGAACTCTCGCACTTCCTAGCTGTTCCCAGACAGCATGCTGCAATTTTGGCACCCCAAATAACAAAGCAGAGAGAGAGTTGTGTAATATATATCTTCTTTGTGCTCTATTAATCATAGAAATTAAATTTAGTTCTTCATGCGTGGAGTAACTTAACAAGGGGACATGGGGGCAAGAACACCCTTTGTAAATAAAATTGTTAAACTGAGTACAAAGTTCTGTATTACCTTTTATGGGAGCACACTGTTGGGACTACCCAAAAATCAACAGACAAAATAGAAAACAGTAAATTAAATCAACGTGGTTTCTGCTCAGCTGTAGAAGTGAATAATTCACCTATAGGTAGTTCTAATTTTATAAGGTAGCCAAGATCTACAGTGAACAGCAAAAGCACAAACCACTGGGTGCAGCCAGCAAGCGTGTAACAATGCGGAGCTCTTTAGCCCCACAGTAGGAGAGTGAGAATCCCAGGGCTGGACTGAGTACAGAGGGGCCAGACCAGAAAGGATGGTTTAGAAAAGTCCATTCAAACACAAGTTTTTTCTAAGACTTAACAAAAAAAAAAAAAAGAAATTTCAACTTCAATGTAAAAATAAANNNAAAAAAAAAAAGGTATTTTCCACTGAGATGAAAAGATTATGTCAGTGATCTCTTCAACAGTATGAATTTAGCTCTGTATCATGGCATTACACTGCCACTCTATGGCAAGACACAATCCAGCAGGTGCTCTGCCTTAGTTTCCCCAGTAGTATTTCCAGCTTACTCTAGTGGCTTATGGCTTCAAGGCCAGGTAGCTTGAAAAGGTCAACCCACCTCTGTCCCTCTAGTCCTTCCTCACAGAGTCTGAAGACAAAGTAGTCACACAAAGAACTCTTCAGACTAGCCAAGCTGGATTTGCAGTGCCTCCAAAAAAAGCTTGTTACCTTGTTTTGTGGGCTGACCTCTCAGATTCATCCTTCCCTATCTCCTATGGCTTAACCTCTGTGCAAAGCCTACCCTTCTCCAGGGAACTCTGGTTAACCAAACTCCTCTCAAATAACTTCAGCTGGAAGCTTCCCTACTTCCAGTTCCCAAATAAGAGCTCTCAACTTTCCAGCCCTTCTCACATGTGTGAAATAAAGCTGATTGTTCTGGTGCAGTTTAGTGCCTACTGTAGGCAGGGACAAATGATATTTTAAAAATTATAGAAAAGTTGCTGTATCATTGCAGAAAGAACAACTTCCCCATCTTTCAGGCAATGATTAGATACAAAACTTAAAGGAAACTTCCCTTGCTATTCTCTTGCCTGTAATAAATCAGGTCTATACCACAGGCAACTCAGTCTGCAGTGGGCTGAGTGGGGTCAGCACATGGTGGTCTCCAAGCTGCCTTGTTGTCTTTCCTGGAAGCAGACATTATGAAAGATTTGCTTAGGCAGAGATACAGCAGAATAATGTGTTTCCCA
Source organism: Fregata magnificens (assembly GCA_013389945.1). NCBI lineage: Eukaryota > Metazoa > Chordata > Aves > Suliformes > Fregatidae > Fregata > Fregata magnificens. The sequence continues at coordinate 99,248 of WAAD01021839.1, read as the reverse complement.
GCTAGGGTAGGGCTCCGATAAAAAAAAGAATTATTGGTAGGGAAGGGGTGAGAAATAAAATTGCAAAGAAATTCTATTTATTAAACATTTTCCCCCAGTCAAGTACTGAGTGCCATTAGAGGTGCACACAGTGGCCAGTGACAGACAGCAGTGCCAGGTTTGGGTGAGCATGAATAGAGAGTTTGTACTGCTTACAGGAAGAACAATTGGTACCATTTGTTTTTTGATTGTTTGTGTTTTAATCTCATCTGCTTATGTAGTAGTTGCTTCTGAAATAGAAAGAAGTCAGTGACTAGAGCCTATCATGGGGAGGGGCTGCATAAATATCTTGATAGGTAAGATAGAGGACAGTAATGGAGACAGCCAGGTCTCTGATGAAAAGACTAAGGGAAGAGGAACACTAAGAAGCAATTTGCACCCACACACAGAAATCAAAATGCAAAACCTGGGGTTTGAGAAATAATAGTTCATGATAATCAGAAGGTAAACAAAGTGTGGTCTCAGCTGATGTTAAAGAATTGTCATCTTTCTCCTCAGATAATAGAATTATTGTCTTCAAACGATCCGCAGAGAATACATATACTGCCCTGATGGTTATACAACTATTTTTCCTGGCACATACCATCTTGTCTTGCAACAACCCTGTGAAAGAAATCCTATCCTTTCTAGAAATACCATCAGTGATTCTGTAAAAAAAAAAAAAAAAAAAAAAAAAAAAAAAAAAACCCCCCATGATTGTCAATCCACTGGTGGGAGAAAATTATGTTACTGCACTAATAAGCAGACGACTTTATCACTGACTGCAGCTTAAGTCTCAGCAGCTCACAGCTATTGCAGGTACCCTGTGCTTTGCTGTTCCAGCCTGCGCTGTGCCCAGGGCTTTCAGGAATTTGGGCAGGACGAGGAGGGAGAAACAGGCCATTCACTACCATCACTGAATTGTCAAAGTCTTGTATTTCAATTGTTTCTGAAAACAGCCTGAAGAGTGAGTGCAAATTAAAAATACCAGAGGATATTTTAGCCGGATCTGTAAGGGATTTCAGGGACAAGCGTCCTGCCCAAGACAAAATGGCCAGCAGCAGCTGAAGCAGAAGCAGGATTTGGCTCAGATTACAACAGTGTTCAAGATTTGGGCAGGATTCTATAATGACCATTGAGAACAGAGACATTGTGAGGAGTTTCTCCCTGCTGCAACTTGAAACCTTTCACACAAAGTCCAAAATCAAACAGACCTAATGCTTAAACTAGAAGAGAATCCACCGCAGTTCTATAATCAGAGCTTCTCAATGTACAGAAGTGTAAAGCCATATGCCCATTTCTTTATAAACTCTTCTGCTAGAGCTATCATCCAGCCTGTCATCACCTTGAACTCTGATTTCCCAAGTGTTCACGAGGCCTCTAAATGAACAGAGATTCTTCTTTGTTTAACTCTGCAGTGTGGCCTTTATTAATACCTACTCTGCTAAATGCTTCCTCTGGATCCTCGCTGACTTCTTTCAGTTGCTATGACATCCTTTTTCTTCAACCTTAATTAGTGGAATGTACAGGGCAATTATCACAAGGCTGCAGACAGGATGCAAGTGTGCCAGCGCGGCTATGTCCAGCTCAGTCTGAGCCCTTTTCATCTTGATCTTGTCCTCTCCCAGCCCATTGCTTTGACTGTTATTGCCATGCATCCCTTTTCTATTAAATCAGATATATATTGCTGGTCTTCACTTCCAAGGGCCTTGATGGAATATCTATCTCCACTTTACTTATCATCTTTCAGACAGCATTGGCTTGCCAGCTCTCACATCCTGTTAGCCAGTGATGCTCATTTCCATCATTCACTGAACACAGTTTCCAACATGCATGATTTGCTTGTCTTCATGCAGTTCTCCTCATGCTGGTGGCAGTGGCAACAAGAGACATTGACAATAGCTAGGCTGCAGGTACACAGAGCCTGCTGGCCGTATTGTCGGCACTGACCTATATTGTCTTATTGTTACCTGCTACTTTCCTGCCAGTATGTCTCCATTTCTTGTCTCCCTATAGTTTGATAACAAGCTCTTTGGAGCAGAGACTTTTTATTCTGTGCTGGTATAATGCTTTGACTTGCCTAACATTTCTAGGCATGAGAGTAATGAAAACATTGTGGGCTACTATTCTCTGGTAGTGTCATGAATTTCCTTTACAAATATACCCTGCTTAATTTTTTGGTGATGAATTGGTAAGTAGTTCAGTATGGTTACAATAAGAAGTCAATTGAAGGTCAGGGTTTTGTTGTAATAAAAATGTGGACTCCTGTTTGAAGATTGTTTTCAGAGTTTAAAAAGCAAATCAGAAAGTCTTCTAAAAAGACAAACATCTCAAAAGCAAACCTATATGAACTAAAGTGATAAAACACTGGCACTGATCCTCAGAAAGCCAAATTATTTCTCACGTTACTTTTATAATTCTGCCTGCTCCCTACAGAACTGGCATTCCTGTTCATGACCTGCAGATGATGCTGCGAATCATGAAAACATAGTTGGGTAGTAATTTTGTGTGACAACAGACAAACATAGACAAACATGTCATCTCTACTTACTGTAAGAATTTTTCACTGAGAGGATATCCTGAAATTCATATATGTGATTGGGAAAGCTGGGCACTCTATTCTTTCCACTCTTTCTAGGTGGCTACAAATATGCTTGAAACACCAAAACACATTAAAAACATGCATCCTTGAATATGGACTTAATTTCTGGGCCTGATTCCCCAAAGCAGTTGAGCTATCTTGCACACCAACATACAGTTTCCTTCTTGTACAAACTGAAACTTAAGAATGTCACCAGTAGGAAGTGACTGACCTCTCTCCCTGTCTAATAAACAAGTGGATCCCATGATGAGGAACATCAGATTTAGACAAGCCTTATCTCAATTCGGAGTGAATGATTCAGCTACTTCTTTTCCTAGTAAGATAATCAATGTGCCCTTTTCTAAGCAGAATTTCAGTAATGGGACTTAAGACTGCAGAACACTTTAATAAAGAATGGACATTTAGAGGCATTTTTCCCTGATTACAAAAACATTTCCTTTGTGTGTTTTTACCCTTTTTTGCAGCATTTAGTAGCAAAATGTAATTTACTAAGTGTAAAATTCTCATACTCTCCTTGCTCCCCCCACAAAAAACTATCCAGCCAAAAAGTTAAGCCTTTGCCCTTACTACATAAAGAATATTTTACTAAACAAATGCATTGCTGCTGCCTTTGACACGAGAGGTGAAAATGCTACATTTTCTCAGTGTTTATTTATAGTAACTAATTGTCAGGGAGAAGAGGTAATGAGAAATAGTCACTTCTGTCTTCACAAATTTAAATGAAGTTCAAAAAATCCTAGCCATGCAATCAGTACAAACTGTTGCTATTATATTACTATGGACATACTTAACAGTTTACTCAGTCTTTTCAAATTCATCGATTTGTGGTAGAGTTACTTTCTTGGATTTCTTTTAAAGTGAGAGCACAGGGGTGTTTATTTTGCAGTTCACAGAGAAACGTCCTTGTGCAGCAATCGGAACTAATTACCACCATCAAAAAACTGCAGTGATCTCAGTGTGTTCTAGTGTCTTGCAGACAGCAAGTCAACAATGATCATGATGGTTACTCAATAAAAACAATAAAAAAATAATCTTGTGGCAGCATTCTGAAGTTAGACACCAAAGAAACTCAAACCTATTTTCTGAGCATAAACATTTTCACATTTAAGCAACAGCATACCTGTTAGGACTCAATTTTACAGTGCACCAACATAGATATTCCACAGAACATAGAATAAGCTTCCAGGTCTAATCACCCTTACAGAATTAAGCAGTTTTGTACTTTTATCATGGATCTACTCCTCAGATAGCATAAGTCAACATGGCTCTACTAACTCAGCTCTTATCACTTGAGGATCTGAGCTCCCCGTTACAAAGCAACTCCAAAGCTAGTATAAATTGCCCAAGGAAGATTCTGCCACAGAATGAGCTTCCAAAGCACGTTCCCTTCCTAGCAATGCTTGTTATCTGACAGACTCCAGTTCCTGGAGAAGCCCTCCAGAGCTGCTTTACAGTGGGAAAACAATGGAGGTTTTTTTCCATTTAGTCTGCTGATTTGAACACTATGGGACCTCATTCTCCAGAGGAACTTCTTGACAGTTTAACACGTGACTTGATTCCACTGCAACTCCAGTTCAATACCTGTAGAGCAGAAAGAGTAGCATTTCTTTTTTCTTGGGGATGTTTTAAGATGATCAAGCAGTCAGGTGTTCAAACACTAAAGCAAACAAACAAAAAATTAACTAAGAATAAAGAAAAGCAAGAATTTAAAATTAGGACATGAGTGTTCGACTATGTTGGGGAACAGCAAAGGCCAGCTGCTCTATAGGGGCCAGGAAGCAGAGGATGATAATAAACCAGGGCAGGAGCCTCACCAGCCAGGGCACCATCCCACAGCATATCCGTGAAGTGACCCAGGCAGACCCGGGGGTGGTAGCCAGGGTCAGCTGAGAGTCTGTGCTATTAGGCAAGTCCATGCCAGCAAGACAAGACTGAGGCAAAGCTGGGAGCAAAAGGCAGCAAGTCAGGGTCAGTACCCAGGGCCAGATCAGTGAGGTCCATGGCTAGGTAGAGGCATAGCTGTGATAGGCTCAGGAAGAGAGTACAGGGCCAGGCCTAAGCTTAAATGCAGCCCCTGGCCCCATGGATAGAGGGGGTTGATGGGGGTGTCAGGTGAGGCTGGTCAGGGCAATTAAGACCTGTTAGTGCACTCAGGTCCTTGACAGACCCTGAGTCTCAAATTCTTATTAAATTCTCACTACTAAATTAAATTATTAATACATGAGCACGTTTTCTCAAATACAGATTCTTAGTACCTTGCACTGATGTCACCCTACATACCTATCTACCATCTGGCCATTTATTTAGGTTCTTAAAATTGGATTTGGAATCTTCTGACATTTTGGAAGTTTAGAGCAAGAGATCTCATGAGGGATTATGTGTTTATTTATTATTTTAAATCATCTGTTGCATTAGAGAAAGATGTTGGTATTTAATAAGTATCTCTAAGAACAGAAGAGTATGAGAATGATCATTCTGAGTCAGTGCAAAGGTCTGTCTAACCCAACATCCAGTGGCTAAAAGCAGCATGCCAGGAAAGAGTGCACGAATATGGTGAATTTCCTTAGAACACTCTTTCAGCCTCCAACAGTATGCAGTTCAGCAAATCTGTGCCTCTCAAACCATATTTCAGTGATCTAAATCAAACATTGATGGGGCTTTTGTGGGTTTGTAAAAGGATTCTGGATGTAAGTAAGAATGTAGTTTCAAGTTGTCAACACAAAAGTCAGGGAAAAGAAAGGCTACAGTCTGAACCATGAAGTTATTTTGGTCCATGCCAAATTACTCTTTAGCTTGAGCACAAGCACAGAAATCTGAAACCTAATGCAGCCTCTCTGGGAAAACTTTGTATAATTTAAAACACAGTCATACTACAAAACCAGTTTTCATCTCAGCTCAGCATCTCTCTTCATGATATACAAGTGCCTTTCAAAAAAGTTGCCAGAACAAACCGGCTGAGATACAAGCTCCCTTTCCCTCCTCTCTCCTAATGGCTGGAAGAGAAGTCATTCCTCTTAAAATGAATTTTTGGTTCACAGATTTTAATGCAACATCCCTTAAAAAAAAAAAAAAGATCCTAAATAGCCTTATTGAAAGCTCTGATTTTCAAGGCTTGATGATCAGAACTCTGAGATTTGCATTCCAGAGAAGTGCTTGCAACTGAAGCACTCAGAACAACTAGCTGAAGATTTAGCAACATGTTTTTTTAATAAGAATTAGGCTTTAAGAACTGAGAGGTTGAATAAAACCAGAAATCTAACAGACTAATGCAAACTTAACATTCACTGTGTTGGGAATAGTTTCTAAGCACTGCTATTTCTCAGGCTTTTCTTGCAGTACTTTGATGGTGCTTCTACTGAATTTCTTACCTTCGCTCATTAGACATTACTGCAGTAAAAGGCTCTTCGTGATTCACTGAGCACAGAAAAATAATGGAGGGAAGACTTTAAAAAGAGCCACGGTTGTGCATTCTCCCACCATTCCACTGGGGATGAGTTCTTAATTTTTGGTAACCAGTAGAGTTATGGATATATATGCTCCCAAACTGGAAGGTGTTTTGCAAGTTTTGCTTGATGATCGGTATTGAGAGGTCATATTAGAGATCATTCTATGAGAAATATTTACCCACAGGGAGCTGGGTATTTTAGTCCTTTAATGATCATCTGTGCAAGTGCATTTTGGAGCACTGGTTCTGGAATTTTGCCTATATACTTGTTGTGAGGTCACTTGATGCACTTTTCTGAAAGTGCATACGTAGGACTCAAAGATGCTGATGGTCTTTTGTACAGGATATTTATCGAACTAAACTCTGAGGAATTATTTGGAATTTGTTTTTACTTTTGAAAGCTGCTGCTTTCACCTGCCCTGCCAACTTGTTACCACACATTAATTTATGTGTGTCTGAAAACTATCTAATTTTTCCAATTATGCCAGTTCATGTAATGAAAGATATTTACCTACAGAGCTTGCACAGCCTGTCTTTACACCATAACAGTTACAGCAAAGTACCAACAGAAATAATGGCACGTTTTCCTGACTTGACAGCATCCCTCCCCAAAATTCATGAAACTACACCAGAAACATAAAACACAGGAGTACCATCATTAAAAACAAAGTGTGTGTCACATGGAGAAACAAAGGAGAGGGGCAGCTGTAATCCAGCCCACAGAAATAATTTCCAGCTGATTTTCCAGTGTCATAATGAATTGTTTCTCCATTGAACTTAGGCCAGCTTCTGTGGAGGGACATTAAATACAATAGTAGGCAGTGCGTGTGACAAACAGGGTAAAGCACAAACCATTTGGCCCTCTATAAGAATAGATTTGCGTTTCAGCAAAAGAATTGGGAAGGCAGGGCTTTAGGAGACTTGGGCAAAAATTTTGAAAAAGGAAAATTCCAACTTTACTATGGAATGGCAGATACCCCACATCCCAGTGATGGTACATTTTGCTGTCTGTCATCAGTTCTAGGTTTTACAAATACAGAAGTACTTGTTTCAGTTGAGTCTTACAAATTGTATCTGGAATTCAACAACTGAGCTGGATTATTTAAGGTTTCTACCATTTCTCAAGGAATAACAGTTTTCAGTCACACATAGCTAGCAACTTTTATGATGATGTATGAGCCAAGATGAAACTCAGCAGTTTTCCTTGATCATGCTGGCTCTATATTGTTGAAAGTACTTCAAATATGAGTACTCCTGTTAGCAATTTACATTATGAAATGTCATGATAAATGTGGCATAAAAACGCTCTTTTAACAGAGTTGGTTTGTTTTTTTTTTTTCCTAGCTGTAAATATGTTTGAAAATAAAGTGTTGTAAAAGATTTTCCCTATGGCATACTAATGACTAGGCAGGACTGAGTACCAAAAAAGTCCATAACTCATATTTCTAGCTGCTACTGGAAGTCAAAGGAACAGACACCTTTACCATATGCCTGAATAAACATGCCATTTTCCCCACAAGATTTCACCTGAACATTTGTGTTGATAGTCACATTATTATGAAACTATACTAACCTAATGCTTCTGAAGAATTAGATTTAACTTGAAGACATTTGATTGTTTAGTGCAGCTTTATTTATTTGTATTTATTTATTTATTGAGATAAAGTCAGTATCAGAACAAATAGTTGTACAATGAAAAATTTGTTTCAGACTTTTTGCTTTAATACGAAGAATGAGATAGACGGGACAAGAGGCAAAGGGCACAAATTTAAAACCAGTAACTTCCATCTGAACACAAGAAAACACTTTTTTACTGTGAAGGTGGTCAAACCTTGAGACCTTGCCCAGAGAAGTTATGGAATCTCCATCTTTAGAGATATTCAAAAGCCAACTGGATGCAGTCCTGAGCAACCTGCTGTAGCTGACCTTGCTTGAACAGGGGGGTGGACTAGATCTAAAGAAGCACTGTCAAACCTCAGCTATTCTGTGACTCTCTAACTGTGGGAAGGAAAGTGAATTCTTCCTTGTTGACCGGGGTCTATTACCCAGAACAACAGTAGGAACATAGCAGGGGTCAAAAAGTCTAACATGGATATAATATGAAAACAACAGTTCCGCACTCTGACAAGCTGCGAATGCAGCTTCAGGGAAAAAAAACCCCAGCATATCTTAGTGGTATGAAAGTCTGAAAAATCTCTCTTATCACAAAGGACCTAACCCAAAAGTGAATGCTGACATGAGGAGTTAGCCATGTGGATATTCATTCACAGACTACAAATTTATTTAATACTTTTGGAATAATTAGCTCAGAATTTGATAAGATTTGGTTATAACTTGACTTTGCAGACATGAGCAAATGGTAACCAAAGTATATTTTTCCCCAGAATATTCCCACATACTAATACCTCCTTTGTTGAAATAAAAATAACCTATTTAATTTGATTTTTAGTATATTTTCTTTGTCCAGCCATTTGCAAGATGTTTTTCTGTTCTGATACTTGAGAAATCACCATGGAAGCACTTTTTCTCCACACCTGTTAATAAAATCCAATTTTAAACTCATCAATTTTGTCCGTCCAACGGAAGTATGATTTCACTAGTTAAAATAAATGTTCACAGATAAAATTAATATTCTGAGTTATGGGTAGTGACTTTATTAATGTTCTATAGTCAATAGCAATTCCTTTCCTCTACATAAGAAATATATATGCATGTATTTCTATAGTTTTTATTACTAAGCAGTTCTATTAGAAATTTATTTGATTGATGTTAACAAAAATGTATGTGATTATTTTGGCTGTGGTGTGTTATTCTGGAACAAGAAGATTGTTGGCTGCCCAAGGAAACTCCTATGATGCTAAACAAATAGCCATGAAACTTCTGTGTGCTTTCAGGGCATATGGGGCTCCTTTACCTTACTTTCATCAAAATAACCATGTCTGCTTTAACTGAAGCCTTTTGCCAGTTGATGCAATGTGCAGATGTTCTTGAAAGCATGAGTGTCCCTCTTCAGCTGAAGACAATACAATAATTATAGCATGATATTTGATTTAGGATTTACTATTTTAAGAGAAAAGAGTATCTACATATTGGACTTGCATAGCAAGAGATATAAAGCAAGAGCAGTGTAATTATTCTTGTGACAATTTATGTACAGATCAGCACTTAAACTATGTTCACTGTCAAACTGAACCTGAATTTCAGGCGGGTGGTCCTCCTGCAGCACCTGGGTTCCTGCAGGCAAGGAGCATGTCAGCCTGGCAGTTTGGACTTCTCCAAATCAGGTCCATGCAGCCCTGGCTGTGAAGGACAGCGATTACCTTCCCAGGTCTCTCATCCTTCTCTGAACTCTTTCTCCTCTTCAGCAACTGTTTAGAATCTTTTCTGCATTGGAGGGTTAAGGTAGAAACCTTTCTTCAGGTTAGACTGCGGTATCTAGAATTCTACCAAAGATTTTTGTTTACAACAGATGTTTGCCATGTTTTGCCAGAGGCTTGAACAATTTACAGCTTTTCCTAAATATCAATTTTTAGTACAAAAAGCAGGTAAAGAAAAGCTGACATTTCATCTGTCCTTTTTCAACAAATGGCCGTAGAGAACATTATTTGTCAGCTATAATGTGAATTTCTCATTTCCCCTTTACTGAATTTCAGAAGCAAAGTACTGTGTTGAAACTGAAGTGGTCTCCAGGTAAAGTATCTTTTGATAGAATGGTGGCGCTCTGAATACAAGTTTGGAATAATACTAGAGGGTTTTCTTCTGTAACTTGGGCAATTTCTCACCAAGCCTAGACGATGTTTTATTTCTTTGCAATATGTTAAACAGTTTGTATTAAAAGAAAAGCAACAGGGACAATAATATATATTACACAAGATAGTGCTTTCTCAATCTCTGAGGTTGTTGTGGTCAGATTTTTTTTCCTCTGTCCTATTTTACTTTCCTATTATTGTCAGCAAATTTGAAGTCTTCTGCAAATTAAATAACTTATGTCCTTTTGACATAACTGACCTCTGTATTGCAAGAAAGTATTGTCTGCCAAATACTGCTCATTGAGTTTTAAGCTTGTCTGCAAGCTGTAAAGAGGCAAGCATTTACCTAGCTCACATGAAGCTTTCACATGGCTTCATTTCTGTCTTATTCCATGGAAGAGTAAATCTCCAGGCGGGACCAGCACAAATGCTAATATCTGATACTGTGGAGCATACCTGCTGGAAATCCCAGAAGAATCAGCTCTCAGGCCACAAGAATCTGTATCTGCATTAAGGATAAATGACAGAAATGTTTGGACATCTGCTAGGGCTTCTGTAACAGCTTCCTGGCATTGTAAAAAGAATTACAATCACAAGGGATAAAATTCTTATGATTGACAGGAATAATGTAGATCTTAGAAAAGTGGGTATTAATCTTAAATAGCCTCAGCCACTGAAAACTTAGTTGTCTCTTCTGAACTAGCTGTGTGCCCTCTTTAAACACCTTCAACCCAACTCATCCCATTCTGAGACAGGTGCCTAAGATTAGCCAGAACAAGCCACCCTCTAGGGCTGTCTGTCTGTCTCCATACTACAGAGAGGGCATAGACAACTAGCAGAAACAAGGTGTAAAACTCTTGCTAAGGTTAGCTGAATTGAATCCATCCTCAGGACATAGCTATGGGAGAAATACAGCACACAGGAAAAAAATTTCATTATGCTGGGGTCTGGCTTTTTTTAACATCTTTAATTTTTCAGTTCACTAGTGCTAGTGGACCCAAGAAATAGGACTTTGAATTAGTCTTGAGCTTTTCATTATTGTTTGGACTACTTCACATACCACTTTAACAGTCACCTCTATTACTTAATGTTGTACATTCAAACCATACAGGAGACTCTGCTCTGTATATTTAAAGAGATTCCTTTTTAGGAAACAGTGTATTAGAATGCTATGTTAAAAAACAAATCTCTCCTTAAATACCTAAAAACCTCAAAGTCTTCATGATGGGACAGTGCCAGCAAAAATAAATTTTAAGGGACTTACCACTGTAGTGATAGATAATGCAGGAAAATTACTGCATCTGTTCCTAAATTAATCTTAAAGAATCTTCATGTCTGCAAGAAAAACTAGTACAAATCAGCGGTGCTGGAGCTAGTGAAATAATTTCCAAACTATTCCAGTAAATAACAGTATTAATGCAAATACAGAACCATTGCATTGTGTGATTTGAAAAGTTCTTGCTTTCACTCTGTTTTCATGTTTCTGTGATGACTCATTTCAGTTGTTTATCTATAGGATGTGGTGTTACTGAGTCTAAAAACAAGAGCTTCTACTGCTGGAGCTAAAGAATTAGGTTGATTAACTTGCAGGGGTTAAGCCAGGCTAGATATTAGGGAAGAACAAAATGACCTGTGTCATAACTGGCGGTGCAGTTCTGACATGGTGCATGTTATTAGTAAACAAATGTGCAGCAAACAGATAATTTCTTATAGAAGCCCTTAAATTGCCAGACATACTACTGGTTTTTAACTCTATCTCTGTATCTCCCATTCATGGTCCAAATCAGTCTATCTTTAGCACGAGACAAGGAGGACAATTTCACACTTGAGTTTCCCAGAGGTCAGCAGAGGCACTGGGGTACAGCTTTCCTGCTGTGGAAAAGGACAGTCACCATGTGCTCTCCAAGAGAGCACCACAGCCCAACATTTGAAATTTGCATTTGCCTGAGGGTCTGACTTTCATTTATGGTGACACTCTGTCTTGTCATACAAGTGGACAAACCAGGTTTGAATGGGAACAGATCCTTGTATTCTGGCCACACTACAGAACCCCTCTGCTTGACCAAGGAGGAATACAATGTGGCTTGCAGAAAATCTGAAATGATATTTCAATTGGTATTTGCTTTGTGGTTGCTAGGAGAGTGATAGAAGGAAATAGGATCTTTTGACTATTCTCTTTGGTTTGCTAGTAAGTTGGCAGCTAGAAATCCTAAGGCTGAGGGCATACATTTTTTCTATAGTTATTTACCTGTGAACAAATAGATATTTCCAATATTGCTTATGTATTCATATTAATATAAATTAAGAGCATCTGTATTTATCTCTTGAAATCAAAGTCTTGTTCTCATACGTCTGGGGGATGGAGTTCAAAAGACTTTGCATGGACTATCCCCAACCTCTTGGTTTAGGATAGGCAAAGGAAAGCAAGAAGGTAGGAAAAAATATTCCTGAAGGAAAGTCCTTGTAGTATTTTAAGCTTGTTGGAGTCCTGAGGTCCAAAATGTCTTGGGCAAATAACAGTTGTATTTCTAACCATACACCTAGAAATATATTGCTTTGCAACCATATAGCTCTGACAGTACATGTTAAGTAGCTTGTGCACCTAAAGAGACAAAGTAGTTTTAGATGACAGTCGCTCATAGGGTACCACTTATATGGGAACAGGGTGACTAAATGTCCTCTTGTGTATTCTGAAATCTCATGTATGGTTCAGAAGCTGGGGAGATAACCAACAAGGGAAAAAGTTAATGCTAACAGAAACCAGATAATGACCACTCTGCCCCCTCTGTTATGTAATGTACTATCATTACGTGGTAAGTGAAAAGAGAAGGCATTAGTGCCAAGGAAAGAATGAATTAGCATTGTATCAGGCAGGAGATTGACACTGTTTAAATTCAAGATACAACTTTACACTGACTGATTTATTTACCAAAAGATAGATACTACTGAGTTGATTTAATTTCAACCTTCTTCCTTCACAGACATTACCAAGAAAGCCTTTTTAACAGCCTGTCCCCACCTGAGGAACTTTCTGCTCCACTTCATACAGAGCATTTGGCTCTGGCTCTCCTTGCAGAAAAATAATGGCTATTAGGTGACAAGGTCTAACAGAAAAACACCACCCAGACATGTGGAACCAGGTACATTTAAAACTTCTATTCTAAACTCTTCCTTCACAACCACCTCCACTATCTTTGATATAAAAGTCCCAAGCCTTGATTTACATAGGCATGTGATCTTTGTATTGCTCTGTCCCACAGCTGATGTAGGTGGCACATTCTCATTTTTGAGAATTAACTTAGGTGACTAAATCTTACAGAAGTTTGACAACCTGGTATTAAGTAAAATTTTCCCCAAAATACCATTTAAATACTTAAAAAAATCTGGCCTTGAAATATGGTGTAGATTATCAGTGCTGACAGCCTAATATGAATTCTAATTATTTTAGCTGTGCAACAAAAATAGCGAGGGACTTAAAAGTGCAGGTGATGAGTTAAATACTATATTGAGCAAAATGTCTGTGGTCTAGCAAAGACATAAGCTATCAGATATCTGTAGAATAGCATGCAGAAAATAACCAAAGATATATAATCTGTACTGAACAGAGGTGCTAATGACTGAAGTATCTGTATTTGACATATAAAGTAATTCCAAAGTGCAGAATAGGAGATGATAGCTAGAGGAACATGTACAATGTATAAGTTACTAGTTAAAAAGATAAAAGGAACTGGAGTTTTTAGCCTTTGAATTCAAGAGCTTGAAGAGCTGGATCTGGTTGTATGGGTCTTGGTCACAAACCCAGAGTGCGCCATATTGCCCTGAATGAAACATGAGAAATCCAGTACTAAGTAAACCCACATACCTGGGCATGGCAAAAAACCTAGAACCTGGAAGCAGTGGGATGAGGAGCTGTTGCAGTGACTGAGGAGCCTCCACAGTGCTAGCAGACTGTGGTCCCTGGAGAGCAGTAGCAACCAGGGACAGAGCAGCTCATGGCCAGTGGCAGAGTCAGGCTGTGAAAGGAGCAATGAACATGAAACACCACCGTGTTACCTTTGAAAAAACACTGCTGCACATGCATGAGTTTTCCATTTTTGTACTACTTGTACTCTCCAAGGTTTAGCACAAATTCCTCTTACATAGAAGGTAGATGGAAGGCACCTAACATTTAACCGAGTATTAGAAAAACATAGTAGATGGGAGAGCAGTACAGTGGCACAGGGGACAGACAAGAGCAGAGGAAGGGCAGGAGATATAGCAAGGAACTGACTAAAGCGAGCAGTAACATACCATTCATCTAGCAACAGTAACAAGAGGTGCCAGTCCTTTACTCTCTAGGAGCAGAAATAAATCTACTTACAGCATTAATCAGTAATGCTTGAAATCAATAATACGTAACAGACTAATGGATCTGAAAAGTCATTAGTGGTGTGTAGGAGGCTTACTTCCTAAAAGTAATCTGCATGAACATTAACATTAGAGGTAGTCAGAGAATGGATAATCTTGCTTCTGCAAAAACTGATATTATATCCTCAAGTGATATGAAAAGCATAAATTCTGATTTTTTTGCATGAAAAGAAATGTCAAAATAAGTCTCTTGGTAGGTCCCTTTCAATATTTTTGCATGAAGCTTCTAAACTAAAAATCTGTTTATTTCAAAAATGTTGTGAAAGAATGCAGATATTCAGGGTTTTTTCAGGATTAGATCAGTAAAATTACTGGAGAAATATCTAGTTGAACTGTCTTTTGCTAAGGGACAACTATTTAGAAATTTTTTAGTAAAGCACTAACTAACCAGAAGTTAATGATATGGGAAATAATGAAATACAGTGACTATGCCATCTTGCTATCTTTCCCTTTAGCTAGATAAAAAGCCAAATAATTTTATCTACTGTATCTAGATAATAAAAGGCTGTTCCATTACAGGAATGTTTTGTTGCAGATTTTTTTCTTATTGTTTAGAGAGAAGGAAAAAAGCTGCAAGGGCCGTGATAAGACTAGTAAGTCAAATCAAATACATTTTTTATAAGGAATATCTACTGACACCAAATATGTTGATCTTGCTAATGGTTCTGGCATAACATTTATGTGAGAGGATTACAAATTTGTAAAGCAAGTCTGTCACAGCAATCATCTGTTCAAAGAAGGGACTCCTCTGGAAGAGCAGCTGTACTTAGACAAGAATGGCCTTTGAATGTCCAAGGCAGATGAAAAAGGTTCCTTCTAGGCTCTGCTCACCAAAAGACAGATATCCCTATTAACAAGTAGCATAGAAACAGAATGGGAGAAGGTATCTTTCATTCTCACCAGCCATGAAGCAGGAAAACTTCTAAGACAGTTTTCTGAAAAAGAAAATTCTGAAATTCTGTATGCAATATTTTTAAAAGCAACCAGCAGACATTTGAGACCTCCCAAAGTTAACACAAATGCTGATCATATTACTTTCCTCCTCACTCTAAAGGAGATTTAGTAACTTCAGGCCCCAGTACAAGTTTGCTTTCCTTTGTTTTATCCCTTTGGTGCCTTTTTCTTTCTGTTGGTGCCTAGAAGTTGCTGTTTCCTTGCAAGGCAGGTTAAAAACTGAGTATGAGCTCTAACTGGAAATAACAAATGAGGTTAAATTCACTTCTAAAGCAAATTCTGTTAATAAAACTGGTTTCTGAAAACTGGGCAAGTTTCCAGAAGTGTTTATAGATTAAAAGGTATAAAATAAGATTGCAGAAGGTCTGTAAGAACCAGTGTGATAACTTAATATAACTGGTATCACTTAACCTCTATGAAACCTGATAAGGACATGAAGCTTATGGTAACTAAAACTAAAGCGTATGCTAAGCCATATTGATTTTAATGGTGTTTATTTTTGTAGTACATTGAGGCATGGTTAGCTTTAACAGCTCCTTTGCTGGTTAGGAAAGTATTGATATGCCCATTTCACTGACTAATATAGATCCTTGCTAAACAAGTGAATAATTTACAGCACTCAAACCCTAGAGGTCTGGCTATATTCCACTGAACTGGACTAAAGCATCCTCTGGTAAAAGCAAAAACTCTCAAGTGAGTTCTCCATCATAAGAGCTCCAGCCACCCCTGAACACACATATGTTAAATCCCATAATGGTGGGCATTGGAGGGGTGTTGTGTTCTTTCAGGAGTTAGTATGTGAAGAGAAGAATCACTTTATATAGTATTGTACATAGCAATCTACCAGTTCAAAAGATGTCATCCTAAGGGTTGGAGTCCTGTTGAAAAGAAATTGTGAGTATAACTGGAAGAAATCAACAGTAGGATGGCCTCAAAAAATTACACTCAATTATTTAAGTAGTGTTCTGTGAAAGCTTGAGAGCTGAAGCAACAGTTCATTTACCCAACTTACACTGTTCTTGTTGCACTATAAATATTGCCTTAGTGATGATGTAATTTTTCTCGCCTTTTTCACCTTACTCAGTTCTTTCTCATCCCCACCCAACTTACTGTTCTTTCATTTTCTCCCATCCTTCATTTCTTCCTTCCTTTCTCCCAAGTGGTATCTCTTATTCATTCTTCTCTCTTACTTATCCTTTCTTCATTTTGATATCTTTCAGCCTCTGTGGAAGAATAAATACTTAGTTTTGTAGGAAATTGGAAAAGCACAAAAGCAAGCTATTTTTCTTAACAGGGAAGTGGTGGACGGTATCTGCAGCAAACTAATCTCTGGGAGTCTAGCTGTCAGTGCTTGGAATAATTCAGAGTTTCATATCTGCCAGTCCCAATCTAATTTTGTGTTCAAGAGTTCTTTGCACACCCAGCAAGCTAACAAGTACACAAACTTTGTAACAAGACTTTAAAAAGCTTTCACTGCAATATTTGGCACAGACTTAGGGACTTTTTGTTAGCTAATGAAGGAAGCCTCCATTGTAGAGGATGACATTACTTAATGATAAGATGAAAACAAGGAAACATGGGTTTGCCCCACAGAGTAAAGACATATTACTGCATATTGCTGCACATAGTGCACTAGTTGAATTACAGTAATATATAATATATAGAAGAATATAACTATATAGAAGCTTTTTCATAGATACAGCTGTTTTGTTAAATAAATATTGACCTGGTTATTTGTAAATTAGTTCTAAAATAGCATCATTCTGGTTTTAGAAGCTAGATAAGGAAAATGAAGGTATTTTAACAAATAGCATTAAGGTAAGGAGAGCTTTGATGGTACTTAGTGAACTACTATGGAATCTGTTTTACAGTCTAATGCAGTCTATGGAACACTAAACAATGAAGCTGGGTTTGTGCGCATTGTTCCTTCATTTGATTACATTGTTCAAGCAAATGCAATCACAGCAAGATTAACTACCTCCTGAGATAAGACACAGGGCTCAGCCAGAGGCAGCTGTTAAAGTTTCATATCTTTCACAAGCAATTAACTGTTTTCAAGTAAGCAATATCTTATATGGAGGGGGTGGGGGATAGCTTGTTCTGCATGAAATAAGAGGGCAAATTCTGACTTCTTTGAATACAGTTTCATTTGAATAACTATTCATTTTTAATTTGAAAGCATTGACAAGGCACAATACCTTTACTTACAACCTATTTTATCACATGACAAAACTACAGTGCCTTGTCTCCCTCTCTTCTGCAGCAGGATATCCAGTAAACATTTGTTACATTATAGGAAGTATCTTTAAGTGAAACAATAGCTCCAACTAAGAAAGGCTTTCTGATATAATACAGCAAAAAGTATTTTAGCAAAGAGCCCAAGTCTTTAGATAGAGTTCTTGCCCACTCATTCTTTTGTTCTAGATCTCATCCTCTGCAGTCATCTCTCTCCTTTCTTTGCTACCAGCTGTGACGAAAGACATACAAGAACCTTCTGTATCTATAGAAAAGTAATGTTCTCCTGTTGGACCCATCCTCTCCCTTAACCCAACCTGTGAACGTCCATGTTTCTCAAACTTCTTTCCCTTGCTTCTAGTTTGGAAGTAGTGTTTGATATAATCTCTGTTGTATACCTCCTTATTCCCCTACTATCACTTGGTCTGAGCAATTCTCAGTGCTTGAAAAGCAAGTTACACCATGACTTACCTACCATTCATTAATACAATTAGATTATATTATCTGTTAGATTATGATTAATCACTAAATAGATCTCTAGGAAATTTAATTTTAAGAGAAGCACATACTGTTTCTGTTACTTCTCCAAGCCACCTGCTCTAGTGCAGCTGGAAATGGTTCAGCTATTATGAAACAATATCACATGATCACATGTATTTTTCCTAGCCAGCTTATCAGTTTGATTATAGCAAGAGGAAAAAATAGCAGCAAAATATTTTCTTAATTGTTAGAGAAAAGATTGAATATTCTGACAGTACTGATCAGGAGAGCTGGGACATAAAAAAAATATCTGAAACCTGAACCACCAGTGAGGAACACCATCTCATAATTACTCACCCTTTAAGGAAGTTCCTCAGTTGGGAGTTGCAGCAAGATTCATGACACCTTTATGGACAGTGTGGTTCAGCAGAGAAAGGCTAAGAACCATTGCTGTAATCCACAGTAAGCATCAACAATTGTTTCTAGTCCTTCTCATAATATACTACAGTATTGTCCAATTTAAACTGTAAATTTTAATTAGAGAGTGCCAGTTATTCTGTTTGTCAAGGATCCTGGGGCACTGCCACAAGACTAGAACTATAACAAGAGAGACGAATTCATGAAAAATTAAGTTTGAACATGAATAGCCTTTCCTAAACAGGGCTTTATTGCAAGGGCTCTGACTTTAGCTCAAACAATAGAAGTAATTCTCAGTTGCATTTGCCAGAAGCAGTTTTTAGATGTAATAAATCAACACAGGATAACATATGTCAGCAGTTCCTGCTCCGTATTTGTCACTTAAGATTACAAGTTGAGAAGACTTGTACATACTTAGTGAGCCCCATTACCTTCATCTGAACCCTAAAATTCAGGGCCAGTGACTAATTCAGGGAGAGCTTGCTTCTTCCAGTCTTTGAAAGCTTAAGGATCACAGGGGATACTGAGGATATTATCATGGTACATATAACAGGATGGATGAAATTGTTTATTTACTCATGACTTACTAGTGGATACCCTTGCTTTAAGTTACTACAGAATTAATATTTTTATATGTAGGAAAAGGATTAACACCAATTTGAGTTTCATATAAGAATCAAGTGCAGTTTATACAACCATGATTTCTAATGTAAGAGCTTCATAGATATAAAGAGAGGAATGTTTTGCTAATGTATTATTAACAGAATTTAATATGAGGCTTTAAATTAAAATGGAGTTAGTATCCTGAACAAAACTGACTGAAATGGTCTGAATAAGTCTTCCAAGACCCCTAGAAAAATAGTGGGAATGATAAGCAATCTCACAGGATCAAGTTCTGACTTTTCACATAGACTGTTTTTAGGCATGGATCACCAGTAGAAGATTTATTGAACTAAGCCCATTCATAACAGTCTTATCAAATTAGTGCCATTCATTTACAAATCTAAAGGAACAGAAGTAGTTAACTCAAAGTACAATTTTCAGCAAGTGAAATTGGTGCAAAAAGCTTTGTGCCAGTAAACAGCAAGGGCCAGCAGTTCCCCAATGGACTGGAAACCAGATACAGCAACACAGCCAGGAGAACAGGGACCTCCACCAGCCAGGGCCCAACCCCGCTATACCCGAGAAAAGCAAGCAGGATAGGCTGAGGGATAGTAGTTAGGAGTCTAGATCCTCACGCTTATCCTGAAGCTAATGATACAGATCTGAAGTCAAATTGAAAAGCCCTATCAGGATCAGGCCTACTAAGGATAATCACAGCAAAACACTTCAGGGAGCAGGTCTAGATTAAAGCCAAGAAACCAGAGCCAAGACCAAAAAGCCACAGACATAGCAGGACTAGAGTTACAGACCAGCAGCATACCTACAGATAAGCTCAAACAGAAAGCAAGTATCTAGGGCTGAGCTTAAATAGAGCTCCTGGGGAGAAGAGGTGAGTGGGTGGAGGCAACAGGTGATGCTGGTCAGGGCAATTAAGGCCTGTTAGTTTGCTCAAGGCTCTGACAGTTTGAAAGCACTCTTGCTTCCCCTGAGAGTAGCTGATTTACTAATATCTACATAGCTATTCTTTTAGCTTTTCTTGCCTGACTTGCCAAGGTAAAAATTTGAAAAGAAAGCATCTCTTTCAAAATTGCAATTTGATCACACAAGCTTGAATTACATCCCCAAGCATTCTTCATGTCACCTTTAAGTTCACCATGGTTTCTCTTTAAGTTCCTGAAGTGAATGATATTTAAGTGATTTTCAGCTTCTCTTTTACTCTCTGTAAGTTGCACTTTACGAAGCTGTCAGATCAAATAGACCTGAGACTGTTCATGTTTCCACTCATTTTAGCAACAGAGCAAGAGTACTCTGAATCAGGGAGAGAACAGAGGACGTGTCAACACCATACAATGAGCACTAAGCAGAGCTGCTAGTTTGGAGATATTGGTATAACACTTCTTCCGAGCTAATTACTCCTACTGAGCATTGCTTTTCAGTGATGTTAACTATTCTAACCATAGTGCTGTGCTAACTTTGTTCTGTAACTTCTTTTGCTACTACTACCTTCTCTGCACAGCACAATAGCACATGGTATAGGCACACTAAAAATAAAAAAAAAATTGGTGGGGATAATAGTCAAGAATCTGTACTGCCTTGTGCTCTTGGATGTCCCTATGTTCTGCAAGGCACTTTGGGATTCTCTTTAAAATAGCAGTTGGAGGGAAAGAGAACTGGCCACATTGATTCAAGGCACATACTGTGGGGCTCCTGCCATTTTCCAAACAGTAAACCCAATGGCTGCAAGTGAGCACAGGCAGGGAAAAATGTTTAGAGCTGTCACAAGGCTGTGAGGAATGTGATCACATGCTGTGCAGGCACAAGTCACGTGCAGAGCCAGCTGTGCCAATAACCGCTTGAAAATTAAATTGTAAGAGCAATGGAGCCTGTGTAGTCCTGTGATACCTGTTTGAGACAGTATAATTCTTCCAAAATATCCTTGGTTTGTGCAAATACAGTATTTGTGTAGCTGTGGATTCTTTGAAGCATTGTGTTGCTTTTTTTTTCTTGCTTAAGATAAATTAATTAAATGTGTCAGGGCCCTGAGTGACTTGGCCTTAAGAGTGCTAATCAACCTCATCTGGGCGCCCCACCCACACCCTCTGCCAAGGGGCCCAGGAGCTCTACTTAAACTCAGGTCTGAGCCTTCAGTCTCTAAATTCTACTGTTAGGGTGCTAGTCTTTAGCTTAGTGATAATCTTATCTGGCTATTGATTCTGGTCCTGACCCACAGGCTGCCTTTCTAGCTTCACCTTGGGTTTGTCTTGTCTCTGTGGGGTCTGCTGAGTACTTAATGAGCTGTGTCTGACCCTGGCTGCTTTTACTGGACCAGATCTGATCTGTAGATCAATTTTTTGGTTTAATCTTGGACCTGCACCATTCCCAAAACTTGTTGCATAACCTGGATACTTGATCAAATCTGGTTGCTCTCTCTGGGTCTGCCTTGCTCAGGTACTGTGGGCACTACCACCCTTGTTACTGTGCATGCCTCCTTGTCCATTAGAGAACAGCTGGTCCTTGCTACATCCTGACAAAATAAAGCTTAGCAATTATAGAACTGATCTGTATGGCTTTTGGGTATCTTCAATGACTGTATTTCTAGTCAATGTAAAATTTTTTCTTAATGCTACTGTTAGCAATGCCTTACAGCTCACAGAAATCCCTCTGCGTGTTCTCCTCAACTGCCCTTCAGGCTGTTCTTACAGTTTGTCATTTATATAATGTATTTTCATATTACTTCCTAAAGGTGTGGTTCTTCCTTCCTGTGCGAAGAGCCAGTTTAGAGAACTGAAAACAAAGTGCAGCAGAAGTGAGTACAGAGAGCTGATGGAGGCTGAGTATGAGGGATGATACAGCTCTATTCTGCCTTCTTTATATATGCCTATTAAATTACTTGTAGTCTTTCTCCTAGCTGTGCAGGAGTCAGAGGGTGGCTTTGGTTGCTTTTACTGCTTCTTAAAGCAATTATAGGGCAATTGCTTTAGTGAAGATTTTGACTTTATTTGGTGCTTGAGGTGTCCTGCTGTCAACTCCCAGGAGTAAAATAATGACAGGACAATCCATATGGCACTGGATTACTATGTGAGCATTCTGACTTTGTCTTATCTTAAAAATGTGAGAAGGCAAAGGTTTGTTATGGAGCACAATGGGCCAACTGCAACTCGAATGTAACCACTCCTGTTGTATCAGTCAGGTCCTACCACACTTTTCAAGCGAGGCCTGCCAGGCCAGATGCTGTTCTCATAAAGCAGGCTACTGAGGAAAGGGAAGTAATAACATTCCCTTCTCCCCAGTGCAACTTTTCTCACCACAGAATAAACTCTTTCTGGTGAGAAGCTGTAAAAGACTGCAAGGGTCAGCAGGTTTGCATTCTAAGAGTGTCAAAAAAGGGGGTTTCCTCCCACCCAAAACCAGCCAGAAGACAGACAAAAAAGGCAGGAAGGCAAAAGTAGTATCTTCATCTTGTAGTTCAGAAATGGGACATGAAGTGAGTAAGGGAGTTGTGTAAAGGAAGTCCATAGCAGAAATACAGGCTGCCTGAGACCCAGCCTCATTTAGAAGACCTGTCTGTCCTTGCTTGTGTGGAAGGCTATGTTCTTCTAGAAAGAAAAAAAGAAATTATTTCTGCCTTATAGCTACTACCAGAGAGGATGTAGGCTGTTCAGTAGCAGAGTCTGCATTTGTGGGTGTGAATTTGCTGAGGGATGAAAAAACTGGAGGCAGAACTATAGCTGCTGTTTATAACTGGCTGGTGGCCTGGGGGTGGTCTGATGTGGCAGCAGGTACAGTCTAGTCAGATGGGGACTATGGCAGCAGAAACTACCTCAGCAGCATAATTATGCAAAGCAGACCAGATGCTGTTTACAGCATGTGGAAATTATTTATTGACATTCAGAGATACTAATGATAATAATCTTAGGTGCTGTTATAGGAAATATTTAAAGTGATTTAGTCAACTCTGACTCTACCAGATGCCCCAGAAAGAGCAAGAAAGGAAAGTTATATCCTCCTCTTGCCTTCTGGAGATACAAGAATCTGTTTTCAGTGTAGGACTTGCGTATCAAGTAAGTTTCTTTCGCATCAGTGTAGAGGAGGATCCTGCCATTAGGCAGGAAAATTAGTTTTGTTTTTTCCCCTCATTTCTGCAGTTCTCACAGACTTAACATTCTTCCACCTTCCTCTTCTTAGAGGCTGTCTGCATTTGGTTGTTAAATCACTTTTGCCCCACAAGGAACTGCTTTTTTCACAATGTTCTGTATACTATTTACATGATAAGTAATTTGTCATGGCACCATGGTCATATTAATGAATGTTCAGCCTAAATCACCAGTCTTTCTAGTATGTCAGGCTAGCGTATCTCAAAGGATACTGCCTTGCACTTAGCCTTCATGCTGTTCTCTAGCTTCCTTAGAGCCTTTCTTCAACCCTTGCATCCTTTTAAAGGCAAGGGCCTCCAGGGCACCAGTGGCCCTTGGTGCTTCCCTTAGGGAGGCAGTGCCACAGTCTGTAAATGATCTGTTCACCTGCCCTCAGAAAGCTTTAAAGTCTTCTGCTTTGTGGGAAATGCTTTTCTGGTCCTTTCTCCCACCACAATGCCAACAGCCCTTGGCAGAGCAGGGCCCTGGCTTCTCTTCTCATGCTTTTAGCCTCCAGTGCCCTGTGCGTGGGGTTCAGAGGTTGTGCAAACCCCAAGTGCTGCATGGACATGACACAGCCTTGTGAAGCTTTATGTGGAAACACTAGTTGAGGCAGGAGGCACTGTAGTGACACAACTTTCAGGCCTTGCACTAGCATGGTCCGTTGCACCAAATTAATGTATGTAGCTCTGTCATAACAGTATCAGAAGGAACAGTCCTGCACTGACAGAGAAAAAGATTTTACATAGAAGAGGTGCATTTTTTTTTTTTTACCTTGTAGAACTTTAGGTTACAGGTTGCCATGTTGAGTTTTTTCCAAGGAAGGTTGACAAGAGTATAAAAGAAAAACAATAAAATACCTGCTAAGGAATGACAAGTTGGGTATTAACTTTGGCTAGTAGCTTTTATTTAAAGTTTGTCGGAAAACCTAAGCTAAAAGCATGTTATTTTGTCTTCATAGCTATGATGATTGATGATCTTAGAGGTCTTTTCCAACCTTAATGATTCTATGATTCTATGATTTTAATCTGAATTAAGAACATTTCTCTCTTTTTTTTTTTTCCCTAGTGTAGAAAACCCTCTAGATTCATGTGTATCTTAAATGCTCCTTAATTACTGATGCATTGTGAGCTATCAAGTAAATATTAAATATACGTAGGGGTTTATATAAGGGCAGACACTTGCAAACAATGGAAGAGGTAATATTCTGGCATGTCAAGGCCTATTTACAGAGTAACTCTTAGGTACACTTGTCTAACAAACAGCCATTCACACCTACTGAATAGAAGTAATTGTCACTGATATTTGGAGCTGTTATGGTTTTATGTCAGGACCTACACAGACATTTTCCAAGCCACAAACTATATAACTGAAGAGGTTGGGAGCAAGCAGTGGATTTAGATATTCAAAGTTATCATGGCACAATACACTGTTTATAAGGAGATGACTGTCAATGCAATTCTGTAGAAGAGGATTGACTGTGCTCCCTTTTGAAACATAATTGCTTTAGTTAACTCCTCTCCTGAAAGAGAAATCAAATGTTTGTGGGAGTCTTTTGGAGGTGAAAAAAGAAAGTTTTTTATTAACATAGAAACATATTGTTATAAAATGTATATATTTTTTAAAACTATAAAGTTATGTTTGACTAAGTTGCAGTCATCTGGTGATGAATGCCTTCCCTGAGGGCTGTTGGTGGGAAGGTGTAAGCTTGATTTGAATTATTGACTTGTATGAAGTGAAGGAATGTGGTGGTGTGGTGTGTGGCGGTGTGCACTGTGATAGTCTTTTGCTGCTGCGGATTTGCCTGTAAGGAGGGAGCAAAACTCTTAGTCTAGTTCAGTTATTCACTTGGTTGCGCATGCTTCCCTTTAAAAGAACTAAACTCCAGTGCCTTAGAAAAACCTAAACTGTTTCTACTGATTTAGCCAAAGAGCAAAGTTGTATCTAGCTGGATGGAAGCTAAATACAGTGATGGAGAAATAGGATAGTTGCATTATTGTGCCATCCTCTCTAGGTCCATCCTTTCTCCTCTTAAATGTGTCAGAGAAGCCAAGGTAGAAAATACAGGAGAAGAAGGAAAGGAAGAGAAGGAATGTGGTAAGGAGAGATGGATGTGGATGTGAAATGCCAGAGGAACAGTGAGCAGATGAAACAGACTGAATGAGGAATGGTGATGGAAAGGACTGCACACTTTCTTTTTGCCTAAGAGTAATGGAGAAATGTCTGGTTTTCACTCCCTGTCTCCATGATGATTACAGCTATGACTGTGCAGAAGGACTGACATTCTGCAAGATGCTGTATGACCTGTCTTCTATAGCTGCTACTCAGCAAAGATACCTATGCTTGGCTGATCTGAGAGCCTCTAGACCATGTGTCTAGTTGCTGTATTTGATAACTGTTTGGTGCTCTTGAACCTGTGCAACTGCAGATGGACTTTGTCACACAGTCTGAGGAATGTCTGTGCCAGCTGTACTCTGAAGCCTCAGGTGAGACCACCTAATGTCTCTGAGTGGCTATCCTACTCCAGCACAAGTCCCCAGAGTCCCTGCTTGCTAGGTTCAAATTACATCTTTTGTAGCAAGTGACTGGCTATTAGACAGGCAGGTCTGACGTATGGAAAAGTAGATCCGTTTTTGTTAAAGAACAGCATCTGCAGAATTTCCTCAAGTAGGCAAAATCAGGAGTATGCCTTACACAGTTCTTTGCAGGACTACATCACCTTTATGATCAAATCTTCAGAGTTTTGAAAAGATAAACTGTTGCACGTTAAAAGGTGACCATAGGTGGCCACTCATCATGTGTGGCTCTGGACTTGGTGCTTTTACTGATTTTCCTATCTCTGGTAGTCCTTTGCTCTGTGTGAGAGCTGTGAGTTAACTGAATGTCATGTTGTATTGAATTGTATTGTATTATGTTGTGTGGTGTGTTGGCAAACTCTACAGTGGAGTGGGACCAATGGTGCCAATACAGCAGTTCCCAGTGAAGCTCTATATGCATTTCTTGTAAAGTGCTACTGCTGCTTCTGCAGGATTCAATTTCCTTTCTATTTTTATATCATTTTCCAAGTCTGTAGTTAATATTAACTGACAGGGCCAGCTGAGAATCTTGGGATTTCCTATTACAGATAATTAAGGAAAATACTAATTCACGTACAGACAGATGCCTTGTGGTAAATTGCACTGCATGAATATTATTGCCTTCACTGCTAATTCTGTTTCCTACTGATTACTGAATCTGTCTTCTAGTATAAGGTGCTAGAGGCACGCAGCAGGTTTTCCAGCAAGTAGACGTCTAGAGAAAGCTGCAGAGAAGCTCTTATTTTTTTCTGAAGCGTTGCTTTTACGGACCAGTTGTCCTAAATTGTTCTGTACCTAGAATATATGAGAGCTTGCATTTTATGCTTTCTTAATGGAGCTTGGGGAAGGATCTGGGAGAGGGACTCGCATTCATTAAGGACTTTTCCAGGTCACCTTAGTTGTTACCAAATTGGTGTATGGTTCCGTATTAGGTTAGAGTCGAGCTTCCTGTTTTATTCAAAAGAGATATTCATAGAATCATAGAATCTCCTGAGTTGGAAGGGACCCACAAGGATCATCGAGTCTAACTCCTGACCCTGTATAGGACAACCTCAAAATTCACACCATGTGTTTGAGAGCGTTGTCCAAACGCTCCTTGAATATTGTCAGGCTTGGTGCCATGACTACCTCCCTGGGGAGCCTGTTCTGGGGCTCCACCACCCTTTGGGTGAAGAACCTTTTCCTAATGTCTAACCTAAACCTCCCCTGGCATATCTTCCTGCCATTCCCTCAGGTCCTGTCACTGGTTGCCAGGGAGAAGAGATCGGCACCTGCCCCTCCTCTTCCCCTTGTGAGGAAGCTGTAGACCATGATGAGGTCTCCCCTCAGTCTCTTCTTCTTCAGGCTGAACAGACCAAGTGACTTTAGCCGCTCCTCATATGGCTTCCCCTCTAAACCCTTCACCATCTTTGTGTCTCTCCTCTGGACACTCTCTAGTAGCTTCACATCCTTTATATACTGTGGTGCCCAAAACCCCACACAGTACTCAAGATGAGGCCGCACCAGTGCAGAGTAGAGCGGGACAATCACTTCCCTCGGCCGGCTTGCACGCAGTGCTTGATGCACCCCAGGACACGGTTTGCCCGTTGCCGTCGGGGAGCAGCAAGAGTGGGCTGCTCTGCAAGGTAGGCAAGCCAGGAGCTGAGGATGACAGCAAGGCAGGTGGAGGAAGTGGCCTCACCAATCCCACCAGACTTGTGGAGTAAGGGCAGAGAAGGGCCAGTGGCAGTAACCAGGGGCGGCCACAGTCATCACTAGAGACGTCTATAGCGATGAGGTGCATCCAAGGTCTAATGAGAAAGCTGAGTCAGGGTCCGGATCAGCAAGGCACATCACACGTAGTGAGGCTTACCTACAACATAGCTCAGGATTAGAGGCTACACTTCAGACCTGCTTGGTGAGACCAGTGTGAGAGTCTGAACTTAAATGCAGCTTGAAGTAGAGGAAGCCCTGATGAGGCTTCTCACAGCTCTTGCACACGAGCCTGACCCAGTGTTGCAGCTGCACTGCATCTGAGCTGGCCCTGCGTGCAGGGCACTCAGAGGTAGGGGTGGCAGGTTGCAGAGCCTGTTGGTGCACTCATGCAGCAGTTGTAAACTACTACATGCTTGCCCTGTTCTTGAGCTATTTCCTAGACAGGAGGCAGGAAATCAGGTTAGGTGGATCTACAGTCTGATGTGGTGCAGCCACTGTTATGGTAATGTGTTAAACCTTCTGGCCTCAGAATAATCTTAATTTGGACATAGAAGAACAGGACTTCAAAATTCAGCTGAAGGAACTGCCTCAGGTTGAGCAGGTTTGAATTGTAATACTTACGTAAAATAGTATTTCCTTATTAGTTGTCAGCATAAACATGTAACCAAGTATTGGAACAAGCAGGTAGCTGTGATCAGAAGTACAAAGCTGGCCTCTTTAACATCTTGTGGAATAGATCTGTTTCCTGGGAGAAAAGCAGTTTATCTTGTCAGTGAAAAGATCCGATAGTTTAATCCCTGTTCTCTAGGAAGGAATGTGCTGAAGTCTCTTGACTCATAACTTATCAACAAACAGAAGGGTAAATGTTGATTGTAACATGTCTGAGTACAATGAAACATGAGCAGAAAGGAAGGAGACCTGTGCTTGCCTTTCACCTTCTCAAGCGTCTCCTGCAGAGGGATATGAGAGCAGTTTCATTGGAGTCACACCAGTTTGCTCTCATCTGCCCACCATGGGTACCAGCAGCAGGGACACTATGGCAGGTCTGGCTTTTACAGCCCTCTGCCCGATGAAGAGCTAGTTTGAGTGTGCAGACTCAGGCCACAAACGTCCTGCCTGCAGTACAGGTGTGGCCCCCAACTAAGTCAGTAGAGTTGCTACTTTAGGGGAAAAAAAGACTTTCCAGTTGTAAACACATCAAACTTCATCTGGAATCAAGGAAACACATAAGTATGGCCTGAAGCAGATCAGAGGTTACACTTCAAAGCTGCTTAACCAGAGGCAGTTCATTCAGTTGAATTTTGAACTCCTGTTCTTTTATGTCCAAGTTACCAATTTGAGGGCACTTTTGATCAATCAAAGCTACTAGCAGGCATGCTTAGCACTAACTTCCTTGTCTGTATTTTTCCCTACAGCACTAGATTCCTGGAATTTAGCATGAAAGATGGGAAATCAGTACAAATAAACAGGACATAAGTTTAATGTAGCATGAATGTACTTGGTTGCGGTTGCTGAGTGCCCTTTAAGACAAGGGTATGGCAAAGCTCAGTAACGATTTTGACAGACTCCATTGCAACAGCTTGCTTTTCTAGCCCTGTTGTGCCTCTGCTTTTATGTAATTTTGTAAGTTCATATCTCAGCATGGTTAACCCTGATTATGGTCATCCTGATACCTATTAAACGAGCTGCTTTTTACCAAGATTCGTTTCCAAGACCCCTTAGAAAAACCCCAAACACTAGGGTTTGCTATTAACTAGTGGTAGAACAAAGGCAATCCGTGCACCTCCCAATTGCTCCTAATTCTTTATCTCCTCTCCCTTGGAATACTGCAAAAACAATGTCTAACCACGCACACTTTTTCTACTGATCTGAATAACTCAGTGAGTGCTGAGACTTGTATTTTCTGTTCATGCACTGCAGCCATCCTAACCTACAGCATTGGTGTTACAGAGAATGAGGTATCCTGTGGGCTCCAGTTTAAGCAGCTAATATTATAGAGTGCTGAATTTAATATATTTTAATGTATAGGTACTAGTGTGTGTATATATATGATGCCATTTTCAAAAAGCATATGGATCACTTGGCACTTATTTGGATATGTAGTTTATCATAGAATCATAAAATAGTCCTGGTGAGAAGGGACCTCAGGAGGTGTCTCATCCAACCTCCTGCTCAAAGCAGGGTCAGCTCTAAGGTCAGACCAGATTGCTCAGGGCTTTATCCAGTTAGGTCTTGAAAACCTTCAAGAATGGGAACTGCACAGCCTCTCTGGGCAACTTGTTCCCCTGCCTGCCTGAAAAGGTTTTTCTGTATCTGCAGTTAGAATTTCTCTTGTTGTTAGAACTAAATCCATATTGTAAAACAAGTATGTTGGATTGTAGTTCAGCTGTTTAATTGGGAGTAATGTCAGATGCAGAACACAGTGATGAGAACCTATGTGGGCCATAGGTGAAGTGCTGCTGCCAGGGACAGAGGCTGATGTCCGTCAAATCTATGCTTCAGTAGGGATACAGGGGCCCTACTCATGTGGTACTTCATTGCACGTGGAGCTCAATGTCTGTAACTCAGCCAGAGTAGAGGCTGTTACAGAAGCAGTGCCATGACACCAGAAGTACCCCAAAGTAAAAGATGTGTTTGTAAAAGTTGTACTGACTGGGTCTTCCATACCTTGTTTTCCTAACAAGTTTTACACATCTTCCTCCCCTGCAATCTAGGCATGATTCGTGTCTGTGTCTGCTGCTGCTCATATCTTTGTAGAACAGCAAAACCAGCATGAAATTGATGTGATCTTCTTTCATTGCTGCCCAAAAGGTTCTGAATAGCAGCCCTGGAACAGAGCAGGCTTGTTGACTTCATTCTGCAGCTGCATGACAAATCTGCCTCTAAGCCTGCAGCTTCGAGAAGACAGCGCAGCATCTGTTCACATAAAAGATAGCTTTTGGCTTGTCTTTTTTGAAATAATGAGAAATTTAAACTACTGGGTTTAAATGGAAACTTAGAAACAGGTGACTTGGGCTTCCCTCATTTGTCAAGAAAAGCTTCCCACTTATCTTTGACAAAGGACTGGATGGATTATGCTCAATTTCAATTAAATATTTTCACTCCACATGTGGAGAAATTAACATCTAATTTACAAGAAGCTTTAATCCTGGTATAGTAATTATATTCTATTATGCGAATCTCTGTTTAGTCAAGGTATGAATACAAAGTCCCTTTGATTTTTATGGGCTGGTTCTTTCTATTTGCATCTCTTTCTATATGCATTTGCTTGTCACCATGACAACTTCCTATCAGTTTGTCTGACAGTGTGCACAAAACAGAAGTTACAGTTAACCCAGGGCCTGAATGCAGAGTACCAGGGAGTAACATCTGAGCACCTGATTTCCATGGGCTCATGCATAGTTCTGCTCTGCTGAAGTCTGATGCATCCGTGCGTGCAAGTTTAAGAACAAAGAACTACCTTCTTTCACCAGATCGTCAAGCTACAACATACTGCAATTTCTCCAATATCTTTTCATTCTAATTATGTACACAGGTTTGTAAAGCTGTTGTATGTTTATGTTTGTAAAATCAATGTTTAACTATCACTTAACAGATTTATAGCCTGACTTATCCACTAAAAAACATCTCTACACTTCCTTTAGAAATTATTCTCTATCGTCTAGCTTGGAAGTTTTTATTATTGAGTACTGGGATCAGCACTTAATTGGCAAGTATTCTACCATAGAACTAACCTGCCTTACACCTGTCTCTATCTGCTTTCCAGTAACCTAGAAAAATATTCCTGCCTGTGTAAATCTGGCTGATCTGCTCTGTCAGGAGCAATTTTTCAACTTAAACTTTGGTACTCAAAAGATCTGTGCATTCTTTGATCTGCCTGGGCTGATACTTTCTGAGCTGTGCTGATTTGTGTTGCTGGTTGGTGGCCTGTGCTCATTGCCATGCTTCCTCACCACTCCACACAGCATTTTTGTTGTCTTGGGAGAGTTTGCACTGGAGACTGGCAGACTTTACCAAAATAGGCTTTCAGACAGGAAGCCTCAGTTCCTTGAAGGAAGGATTTGCAGGACAAAGAGTTGAAAAATTTATTTGGGGCATGTGGCTTTGTTCAGCCATATCTGAAAGTGCCTCAACATTAGAAGTGAAACGGAGAGAACTCTAAGCCTGCCAGATGTAGTAAGGGCAAAGTTGCCTAATGAAATGTGAATGACGAGACCTCTACCAGTGATGTTTATTGCCAATTGTTTGGCAAGACTGTGGTTTAAAAACCTTGCATATGTTATTTCCCTGTCAACCTCAGAAGAAAACATTCGATCACAAATTGTCTTAAACAGAAATATTCATGTCCATACATTGCACTAGCTTACATAGTGGAGCCTAATGGTAGATGGGGAGATTAGTCTGCTGCACAGAGCAGTAGTACTGCTTTTGCTTATTGCATTGATTCTGCATTTTCCAGCTGGCAGCTGCTGTGTCCCTGAATGTACGTCATGCATATTACATCCATTTTCTGTGTGTAAAGCCTTGCATCATGGTTGTTTTTTTGAAGAGTTGTAGTGGATAACTTGAAAGATGCACAGGAATATTCTCTTTTCCTAAACAAAATATCTCAAGTATCTGAAAAGGAAATTGATTACCCTTGGCTGCATTATCTGATTAGAAAGGCATGAAGAAATGTGACAACTATAAGTATTTCCACCATAGAAAGAGCTGCTTATTCCAGTTTTTGCTAAAAGGCCACTGGAAAGACCTTATTTGAATCATGGTCCTGGAGATGGGCTATTCCTTCTATTTTGCCATTGAAATAAAGCCTACCAGAAGGAGCTCTCTAGACTTCATCATTATAAAATCTCACAGTAAGATGATAAGAAAGTTGAGTTTTGTATCACCTAACAGAAAAAGAAGGCACAAAACACTTAACAGAGGGGGAAAAAAAATACTCCCGACTGTCTCTTAGAGAGTTAATTGGTATTTATTCTTCTACAAGTGCTGGCTGAAGTTACATTCAGAAATATCTGTATGACCTACAAGACTAATAGAGCTGTGACAAACCAGTTCAGCACTACAAACAGCAGGGATTTGTCAGAAGCAAAACCATGGTCTCAGCTGGTTGTGCTAGTGATGAGATTTTAACTTTTGGAATCCATGCTAAAATGCATGCAATTGAAAGCAAATGAAGATGTATCAAATTATTTACTTTTTGACTATAGTTATATTAATGAAATGACAGGGAAATCGTTGGAGACATGTCCCAGTGTACTCTAGTAAGCCAAAAATCCACTGGACTATTTTAATGTATTGCTGCCAATAGCAAAATGTATGACTTCACAATATCTTTAGAGTGATAAAAATGCAGTTCCAGGTAGTTAATAATCAGATGGAGTCAAAATCCTACTTTGAAAAATAAACACAAAATGTTTCATTAACTATAACACTGAATTGTAACATGGTTCTTAGCCTGAGCTGCCAAAAAATATTTATTAGTCATCCTAAGGGCAGGTGCATAAATTAATGCTTCTACATTTTCAATAAATGTTTGGTAACTTCTTTATTCGCCAGTAGGTGTCACTGGAGTCCAGCAGAGAGCTATTATTACTTTAAAACATCTGTAATCGAATCTTTATTTCATAGAGAAACATTCGGTATTTGTACATGTTGACGTACATCCAATAAAAGTGAAGAACTGCAATCAATGCTCTTTCAAATATGTTTTTTCCTGCCTCAGCTACTGATAACTGTTGGTGGATAATTCAATGGATTGAGAAAGAATTCTGAATTTTTTTTCTTTGCAGCATGCCTGAATCTGGTCAAGCTGACAATGACCAGTGACTCTTCGATGCAAAGGTGAAGCCAGTTAGCAGTGCCTGCATGATTACTTGGCCCTTGCCCAATCTTCCATTTTGGGGGAAGGGGGAGAAAGAGAGAAAATCAAGCCAAAAGACCTAAATCTTCAATTTTTTTTGGCACCTGTGCTGAAAATTACAGAGTCTGGGAACTGCATGGGACAGGAAGGACCAGTCAGCCACAGAGCAGCTCTCTGCAAGACTGAGAAAGCATTTAGGGAGGAAAACTAGCAGAAGCTCCACTTTTGGTGTCTGTAGGTACCTGCCTGTGGAAATAAGCACTATGGTCTTACTGATGTCAGAGGTGTTTTTCTTCCAGTCTTATACGTAAATTACTTCCAGAGAATACAAAGAATCTATATAATCATGTGTCATTAGTTTTATGCACTCGTACTTTATTATATGGATGTTTCTCTGAAGGTCTGGATCTTGCTTCCTATACCTTGCATTAGAAGAAACAGCACTGCTGAACAAGACTGCTTAGGATTGAGCTGAAGTAGAGCATGGAATGATTTTTTTCTATTTTAATGAACTGTAGTTCTTGCCTGCTATGTGTTTGCTAGACAGGTGATTAGCAAAGGTATTTTGATTGAAATGCACTTTCAGGTATGCTCAGGTATTTGCTATCTGAAAGGCACAAAAAAAGCACCAAGTAGACACCTGTGGTTACTACATAATGTTCAAGCCACTTGATATCATACATCAAAAGATAAAAGGGGAGTTAGGTTTTGTTTTCCCTCAGGTATGGTAAAAGGCTTATTCTTTATGAAAACCACCAGGGGGACATTTTGAGTTAGTTGAAGCAGTCTTAGTTTGAGCCTAAGCTCTTACATCAATACATTCCTCCAATCTCTTTCAAATGTTTACCAAGAAATGACTGTGCTACACAGTAAACGTTATTCTCAGAAATTCAGGATCACACATCCAGTAGAAAACTGTAGCATAAGGAGGCTGCTGCAGGCCAATGTGTTATTAGGATAACAACGTGCTTTTGGCCAGTAAATGCACTGCCTGTTGCCCTTACATGTGGCTAGATCCAGTAATGAGTCATTTGATATGTCTAAAGAACCAGTCAATACACAGGTTGTTTTTAGCCTTTTGTTATCTTTAAATACATTTCTGAAGTACTCTGCCACCACTCGTTAATGGGCTCTATTGCATGCTGTAGGATGATCTTTGACCATTTCACAGAACATGGTTGCATTGTATGCAGTGAACCTTGTTAAATGTGGACAGGATTGCAGAACTGGCACAATGGATGTACCAGCGTCTTGTGCAACAGGCAGAAGACATTGCAGCTTTCTTCATGGTGCTGCATTGTAATTTGAATAAAGGTGAAAGTAACTTGTTCAGGGCTGTATTCTGGCAGGAAACTAATGAAGTCACTAACTGATACTTTGTTGCCTCCTACCTTCCCATGAGGAAATCTTCATTTAATCATTTTTTTTAATTTTCATTTCATCAGCTTAATTTTCTAGATAGTACATTAATTCTGCCATGACGTTCAGGGACACGTCTGTCCAGTCCTCCTTAGCCCCACAAGTTTTAATTCTCTGTGGATTTTCTTTTCCAGTTGTAGTTTATGTTGCTGTTCTTTGTATCATCGCACACAACCCTCGAAGGCTACACGTATTGGTCTCAGTGCAGCAGCTTAGTTGTTTGACCTGATATTGCTATGGTTTAATGTTTTGTAACTGCTGTAGAAGTGCTTAGTTACTGGCCAAGTTCTACTCTTTCTGAAAAGTAGAAACAAGTACTTGGGAAATACAAGGGTGAAAGCAAAAATCTTGTAAATAAAAACTCAAAAGGGAACCCAGTGATTATAGCATCTGCATACAAGAGCCACACACAAACCTAATAATCAAAACTAAGAGGACAACGGAACATAATGTATAAGTGTTGGTCACATACATGCCCTTTTTAACTGGTGAAGGAAGCAAATTAGCGAAATAAGCAACAGAAAAGGCTGCTACCCTATTGCTGGAAGAGGAACAGAATAGGACAATGACAGTCCCACCAATGAACTCTTTATAAGAACAATTTAAAAGACCAATTGCTTGTTGTGTTCCCATGTTTTCCTTTCCCCAGCAAGCACTATGTTGGTGCATTTTGGTAGCTTTCCTTAAGGGCTGCCACCATGAAGACAGACTTAAATTCAATAATAATGTGAAACAATAAGTTCTTAAAAGAAGAATTAAAAAAAAAAAACCTTCAGGGAGAGGATAAGGCTCATATTGAATCTGATCCTCCTACAAGGCTACAACAGATCTCAGGTACTTGAAGAGAGTCAGCTCCCTTTTATTCCATAACAAAACAATGGAAACTTTACCTGACCGAGGAGCCTAGACTTTCATTGCTGCTTTTAAAGTTAGGCTGCATTCTCACTGCAGATGAGGGTTGGTTTTTTTCCCCTGAAACACCTTGGCACGCTGTAAAATCTTCATGGGAAACAGCACAGGTGGTTACTTTCTCAGCAGAGCTTGCTGAGATAAACTGCGTGGCAGAATAAATTCTGACCTTGACAATTATAACAAGGTGAAAGCTACTTTGTGCTTTTCCCACTAGTATTTCACCACAGGTTTTTCCAGTAGACTTACAGGCTGATCACCTAGGGGAAAAAAACTGCACAGAACAACCACTGAGAACTTAGCTGTAGGTGAATGACTACTGTTGGTTCATCGAGTAAAACTAGTCTTTCCAGAGGCTTTTACATTGCAGAGACGATGCTGCCTCTCACATGATTGCAACAGATGGGTGTGCAGGCCAGAGAGAAGGTGGAGTAGTGCAACTTTTTCTGCTAGCTGCCTGGATCTGATCCAGGGAACTGGTTTTTTTTATCACAGAGAACTGGCTCTTTGCTGCACTCCTATAAGCGTTCCTTTGTTCTGTCCAGTGGTGTTTGTTTTAACCTTTCAGTTACTAAACTTAATGCCTTGGTTTGACCACCTCATATGAGGAGACAGCTACAATATGATGCGAATACTGAAAAATATGATCCAAAACCGTATAAAGATCCCCTATTTGAATGCCTTTTAGTCTTTCTTCTCAGGGTTCAGTGTCAGAAATAAGCAGTATGCTATCCATTGGAAATACCTCACTAAGAAAAGCCATATTATTGACAGAAATCACACTTCCCTGTACACTGGGTTGCAGATCTCCCCTCCCTCCCCACCCCTGTACGTTCTGCTTTATGGTCTGCTCTGACCCAGCCGCTGCAGCTCTCAGTGTAACCCAGCTGTTCTTGCCCACTCCCATGCTGCCGTTGGTGGTGTTGCTGAACTTCCTCTAGCACGCATCAGTAGTGATACTAATGTATAAATGACTATTTTCAGAGCTGTTGCAGAGAGGTTGACTAAAGCATGGTAATTAGTTACCTAATGTGTCTCTACTCTCCCTGCATCTTTGCTATGCAAATAGCAAGGGGGAAGTTCTAGCTCCCGTGAAGCGAAATGGCAAAGCCCTGAGCGCTCTCATCCAGGAATGCTGGGTGACACTTGAAGGACAGGAACAGGAGACTGACATTTTGCAAAAAAAAGCAAAACACACTGAAAAGTTTAGCATTTTAAGTGGCGCTAGTTGGGACATGAAAGCACCGCAGCAGCTGTGAGTGCAGCAAGAGCAGCAGGACATCCTCCTCTCCCCCATCTCTTCCCACCTGGACAAGAGGCAAGGAAGGAAGTACTATAGGAAGCTGGAGAGAACTTGGGAGGCAAATATTGACTAGGCTGAGACACAGAAGAATGGGGAAGAGGCAAAGGAGAAGATGCTGAGTGGACTGAGGGGCCACTGGCTTTCATGATTCGGAGGGGAGCGGTCTGGGCATGAGGAGAAATGGGGAGAACCTTGGGAGTTACTGTTTGCTGCTTGGGCAGTGCTTTGCAGGGAAGCGGCGCAATGGGTTAGTGAGCTTATTCTCCTTTTGTGCGAAAAGGAGTGGAGCAAGAATGCGTTATGCTGTTAATTCATGTACTTGGTAATGAAGGATACGTGCTATGGTCCTTTAAAGTCTGTTTGTAGCGTCACTTTAAGCTGATATTACTGCCAAATGCTAGTTTTTGTCCATGAGGCAGCACTGAGAAACCTTCCTGACAGCTTCTGGAAGGATATGACTGTTTTCATCTCCCCCAGAGTATCTGCTGCGTGGGAAACCTTCCATTTTCCTACTGTGTTGCCTCCATTTTCTTTTGGAAGAAACTGAAACAGTTTAAAGTGTTTTAATGGCTGCCTCAAGACTGAATTATGTGAAAGGCTCCCTACTAGGCTACAGCTCAGTTTGAAGAGTCTGTGTTGTTCCCCCCAGAGAGATCCCAGCGCAGAACCTCAAAAAGAGAACTGGGCGGGTTCTGGAGTGCATTAAGATGCGATGTATCCAAATAACTGTTGTGTCCTTCTTGTATGTTCCTTCCACTGTTATACTTTTATCTTTCCTATCTCCAGCTTTTATGTATTTCAGCTGTGTTTTTCAGTGCTTTCTGACTTTATGATAAATAGCAAAGATGCTAGTTTCTCTTGCGGGGGGGAGTAGTGGAATGCAGTAGGAAGCTGTAGGACTCACTTTGGCTTTCCCAGAAAAGTTTTTAAGCTGGAAAAGCTAAAGTTGTAAGACGGCTGCTTACCTCCCACTGCTGTTCTCATGGAGGCAAATGCCAAACTGGAGTGTTTCATGTGCTGCTTTTTTTGTGAAGGGTTTTGTGTGGTTGGGTTTTGTTTTGTTTTGTTTTTTGTGAAGGGAGATGGCAACTATCAATAATAGAATTCCACCCTCTTTGAGAATTAAACTTACCTACTGCCAAACGTAGATGGGATTTGGCTTTTATTTGCTCTGTCTTGGTACTTGCATATTTGAGGTAAGCCAGATGAAAATGGAAATAGCAAAGCTTAACAAGTTCATTGCCAAGCTTATTAAGTTACAAGGTATGAAATTTTCAAAAGTATCTAAAGTAAGTTAGGTGCAGAAAAATTGGCCCATCTCTGCTGTTCTTGAACATAACAATGTTTGTTTTCCATCATCATCTAAGGTTTTATTAGACTTATAGGCTTCTTTTGATACCCAAGATAGGATAGGCAGCACATGAATTAGTTGAATTTATGCTCTGTTAGTCATGCGAAATTCCATCATGACCATGAATCTGCGGTGTTTTAGATTACTCTGTATGGGGATTCTACAAAGACTGAAAATACTGTTGGATATACGAAGCTAGCCCAAGGGGTATAGGGTGTGTGAAAGCTTTCAAATGACATCCAGTTACTATACTGCAAAAATCTCCAAATTACTGTTTGACTTATGTAGCCCAGGCTTTAAGTTAGGAACATATTTAATTTAATTTAATTTCAACTCTTAACTTTATATCCAAATGGAAACTATTTCCAAATAGTTTCTTGGTGTCACTTCCTTACTCTGGCCATATTCTTCACTTTTTCTGGTTCTCAGGACAAACATTTTTTTATGTTGCAAAGAACTCCACAGAGCCTCAAAGTATTTTGAGCTCTCACAGTACTGTTTTTCCTCTTTGTCTAACAGATCAGTTAGTCACCAAATAAGACTTCTAGACTCACGCAATAGTATGCAAAACTCAAACTGGTTTAGCTATCCATTTTACTCTTGAAGTTTAAACAAGGTAATGAGTAGCTCCGGTACAAGCATACTCATAGGAAAAACAATCTTCTCACTTTTTGTATTCCAATTGCGTATTTTAAAATTTGTAACCTGTTTTCAGTAGCTCTTCAATAACTGAGTAAGGTAGTTAGATATAGGCAAACTTGTAAGCTGTCTTTGAAACACAACACAAACCTCAACTGTATCTCAAATCAAGCTTGTACATCTCAAGGCCCAGTCTATTTTATCTTGACTTTCTCTAGCACCAGTTGTACACTGGCTTTAGAGAGCACATTCAGAGTGCGTTTGTTCTTCAGAAGTAATACCTAAAAGCTACCAACACATCAACAGGTACCAGGGAAAGGCCAAAAATCGATTTATTTGCAGGATCACTAAACAAAACCATAGTCTTGTATCTCCTTATTGAAAGCCAGTAATTTTGCACTGGGTAAAGGTAAAAATAAGAAAAAAGGAATGTTTCTTAACTAGACATGTCGAGACAACTCTAACCTCTTCTGTGCAGTGAAATCGGCCTCTTTTTAAATTTTTTTTTATTCATTTTGCATTTGGGACCCGTATTTTAAAACCTTTCCTCCAACGACAGATGGCTAGTATAATCACGTGTTGTGAAACCCTTTTAGGTTCCAAGGTTGTAAAGGGTTTTTTTTGTTTTGCTTTTGCTATTTTTTCCTCTCTGAGCTCCTCACTTCTCTTAAAAATACCAAACTACATCTGTGAGTATGATGTTCTTTTTTAATGCACTGCTTTTCTAGTAGTGCGTCCTTAGTTTTCTATTCCATGAGCATTTTACGAAATACTGCTTACAGAATGTAAAATAGTGGATTTGATGATTGTTTGGCGCCTGTACGTATTTGCTGTATGACACAATCTTCATGGAGTACTTTTCACTCCGCACAGAGTGTATCATTAATTAAAGTCTCAAAGGTGTGCATAAATATAATGTACGTGGGTGGATGTAACTGCTTTGTGTAAGCTAGCGCTTGTGGAAGTAGGAGCATGTGAAAGCCACCGTTTCACAGTCTGCACTGTGTTCGTTTCATGGGACTTCGCTGCAGAGCATGTTTCCTCCCTGGAGCGGATGTAAAGGCTGGGGACTGTGCAACCACTGTGAGTACGAATGAAGTGCTGCCATGAGCGGCAGGGGCTCGGTTCCCCGGGGTGAGGCTGCCCGCTGCTGCTTGGCATAACAAACTTTTAATGGAGTCGACGTAGGGCTGGATCCGTGCCCACCGCGTTCCCAAACTCCGAAGGAGGGGGTTGACCTTAGCTCTGGCCGCCCGGGCTCCCTCCCGCCGCCAGGCCGGGCC
>WAAD01021839.1:44802-58044 GCA_013389945.1 Fregata magnificens | reverse complement strand
CCCGCCGCGGGGGGAGGGAGGAAAAAAGAAACTGTCACCGTGGGATTTCATCAGCTGCCTCTGCCTCCGTGCATTTAACCTATTTTTCTTTGCTTTGATTATGTAAGAGAGCGGTGTAGAGAGGAGCAGTGAGTAGGGATGGCTGATGGGCTTTCTGGGGAATTACCGGGGGTTTTTATGTCTAGCTCGTCCGCCGAGTTAGCTCTGGGAAACGCGGGAGAACTATGTTTGGGGTTTTTTGCTTGTATTTACATTTCTTGCACGGCTCCAAATACTGCGGCACAATGCAGGAGAGGGAGGCAGGGGGTGGAAACAGAGTGAAATTGGCAAAGTTTTTTATTTCACGCTGAGTGAAAAGCAAGGGAGAGTTGTAAGTAAAGAGTAAAAATCCTGTTCTGTTGATGTTCTCATGTGAGATTATATTTAATCTCAGTCTAAGATACAAGTTTATAGCATAGGGTATTTATATTTTCCTGATACTCATCTTTTAACCTGTTTAAATCCTATTGAGTGTTTATTTGAGTTCTGAGATTTTGATTCAAAACTCGTTATGAAATGGTCTTAATTTTTAAACTTGCTTATAGGAAAATGTGGATGGAGGAGCTCTACTTTCTGCAAGTGAAGTCCTCTTGACTACAGGAATCTTCTCCTTAAAACTGCAAGCCATAAGTGATAATTTAAGTCTACCGTTATTTTTGCAGACGCTGGAAATGTAGTGTTGGAAATACTTGTTTGAGTCAGGGTTTAGGGAAGGAAAGTGTGCTGGTGGTGAGTGAAGTGATTTTTTTTTCTGTAAGAGTTGTGTAGAAACTGAGATGTTAATAAATACTTCGCTTTAGTTTCTATAGCTCTAAAAACTGGCCTTTCTGGTATAAAATATTTTGGTTACTGTTATAAGTATTTCCAA
Source organism: Fregata magnificens (assembly GCA_013389945.1). Lineage (NCBI taxonomy): Eukaryota > Metazoa > Chordata > Aves > Suliformes > Fregatidae > Fregata > Fregata magnificens. The sequence goes on along the minus strand of WAAD01021839.1, from coordinate 57,137 downwards.
GCATCAGCAAAATAAAACTAGTAAGTTGGATTTCTTTTGCTGTTCATTTTCTAAAGTATGTGGGGAAGTTTTAGTTTCACTCTTGGGTGGAAAATAAGAAATTAGAGCTACTTGCAGGGGAGCAAAAAAAGAAGTAGTTTGGCAATGATGTGTTTGGAGCAGCACAGAGTGGGCTGATGACACTGTGGGAAAAAGGAGGATGGAGATGGGGTTAAAGAGCAACATCTACTAGGAGCAACCAAAAGCAATCTGCAGAACGGTGTTTCACAGCAGAATTCTGGTCAGTAGATAAGCATATGCCTTTACCGTCCATCTGCTAAACTGCTGGGGGGAAGAGCGTTTCCCGAAGTGGTTGTTCCTGTATCTCTTCTGCATTGCAACACCGTCTGTCTGGTAAACTTCTGAAGTTCAAATCTGATGCTTTTAATTCACTTAGAACTTGCTCGAACATAGATGACCCGATGAATTGCTCAGTTCATATGGTAAGCGAAGGTTGGCCTGGTCTGATAAAGGGAGACTATTATTGGTGAGACAGTTTTGCTAGGGCGAAGTGATAGAATGGCATTTCTGGAAACCAGTCTGGTGATTTTGGCAGAAGTTAGTCTAGCACTTCACGTTGAGAAACTGTGAGTGTCGAGGTGAAAACTGAAATATGGAAGAAAGATGGTATACCACATATTCAGGGGAATAATAATAAAAACAGTTGTCTCAAACTAATAGATCAAGTGATAAGTTTATTAACGATGATTGTAAGCGCTATTTGTCATATACTTTATTATATATGAAGGCAGTTCACACTTTAAAAGTTGGATTGCTTTGATTCTGTAGCTTAAATAAATGCCTCCCTTTTTAACAGACTTTTCTCCGATATGGAGGGTAATTTCAGAGAGAAAGATGGACTTGATTAGATTCAGATTGACTATAAAGAATTGCAATTACCTATTCATGTTTGGGCCAAAAAAAAAAAAAAAAGAGAGAAATGCTGGTTTACAAACCAGATATGTTAGTTTTGTTTTTGTGTTGTCATTTGTCCAGTAGTTGAAGTATTTGTTTTGGGGAAAAAGAAACAAAGTGGTCTGTCTTCCTTCTTGAGTTAAACAAAAGTAGGAATAGAGCACATGCAGGGAACTGTTTAAATGTGTTCCTGTTGAATCTGTTCATATTTAAACTTTATTCTTCCGAGAGAGCAAACTGTGAATCGGGCTACAGTTGTAACAGCCAGTCAACAGTCATGGTTTATGCTGATCTGCGTAAGGTGTCCTCCATGTTCTTACAGATGGATTGAGAAGTGTCTCTTTATTCCTGTCCCTTGATCAATCAGATTTACTCACAGGGTCTTGACCGTGACTGTGCGGATGGCATAAACCACATTGTATTACCAAATAATATGCTTGCTAAGTAAGTCTGAGTGTGTGAGAAGAACATGGAGTGAAGTTGTCATCATTATTTGTGATTAGTATTTAAAATATCTATAGCAACTTGAAATATTCTGACATGTTTTTTTTATTTAACTACAAAGAGTCTTTTTAAAGCCATACTGTGTTCTTGGACTCTAGCAGAGCGCTGCATGTTCAGATGTGGTGAAAATATTGTTTCGTTTTCTGCTGGTGTTTTATGAACGCAGTGCCATCTATACTTGAAAATATAAAATTAGAGCAAAGCAATACCAAAAATAGGGTATTCGTAGCAGATTTTTCATAAGGATCCATTGTGCCATTGTTTTGTAAATGTACAAGCAACTGAATTTTGAGTTAAGTTCGTAGATACGTTACTTATTGCAGAAACTTTTGACATAATGACATTCACATGTAAATGAGAGCCTGTAGATGATGTATCTGTTGCTCGGGTGAAATGTACATGCCTGGTGCTTGTAGGCCCACTAAAAGATGGAAGTACAATCATTTGTGCTAAAGAGTTGGTGAATTTATGTTTCTTCTTTCTTTTCCAACAGAGAATATGAAACAGGAGCCAAAATGACATCCCGATTTGGAAAGACCTACAGCCGGAAAGGGGGAAACGGCAGTTCCAAGTTTGATGAAGTATTTTCCAACAAACGGACCACCCTTAGTACAAAATGGGGAGAAACCACCTTCATGGCCAAATTAGGACAGAAGAGGCCCAGTGTCAAACCAGATATTTCCGAAGTTCCTAAAAAACCCAAAGTTGAAGATGAGGTAACAGAGGATCCATTTGGATTTGACAGTGACGAAGAATCTCTTCCTGTGTCTTCAAAGAATGTGTCACAGGCTAAAAGCTCCTCTCAGCTGGAACCTGGTGAAGCTGCTCAGTCTGAGGACTTCACTCCTCTGCTTGAAGCTAACAGCAGAATTAATCAGCCAGACAGTGGAGAAAACGTTGCATCCAGCAAGTGTATATCTTTTGACAATACTGTTCCTCTCTTAAAAGAAAAGAGCACAAGCAAAAACGTGGAAGATGGAGAATGCAAAGGCACCAGTGCTAAACTTGTAACTGCAGGTATGTTTACTCAACTGTTCAGATAGTTCTGTTATTCTCTGATTTTTACTAATCTACATTTAGACTTTGTGTTTTCAGGGGTTGGTTCAATGTTCTAATAAAACTGTGGGGCAATTAATTCTTAATTGTAAGAAGTTGTAAAGGATATGCTATTTAACTAAAAACACCAGGAAGCATTCTGCATTTTACACATTGGTCTGAAATCCTTGGCACTCTAATCGTTACGTCTGCAAATTGAGATATAGTGCTTTAGATTCAACGTAGTGCATTAGTCCACCTTGAATAGAATGGAATAATAATCTTCCTTTTCTAAAATTTGTTCTGAGCTCAGTGCATTTGTGGTTTTTTTTAACATGTAGTATTTTGAAGAGTGATGAGCTGGTAATAATAGAATGCTTTATTCTTAAGTTGCTGGCTTTAATTTAGTGCGGGTACGTGGTTACTACCATGCAGGTGCAGATACAGCTTACAACCTGCCTTATTTAATTCTTTGTATGGAAAAAGTAGTTTTCTGAACTTCAGTTACACAAAGGTGTGTGTGTGTATATATGTTTTTTTTTTTAATTAGCACATCTTTATCAATATGTACGTAAAAAGCTTCAGACCTGTGAAACAGAATTCTGTCTTTTAGGGGCTGCTTTCAGGCTCTGAAGTGTTTGTAAGATATCTTAATGCTTTTGAGAGGGAATTCACAAACCCCATGGAGCTGAACATCGCTGTAATTTTGTTCAAGTCATTCTTAGACAAGATCAGGTGTTATTATATCTCATTAGAAGTTTTCATATAATGGGCTGATTAAACCACGGCTTCTAAAATTGGGCAGAAGATCACATTACATGAACCTTGATGAAGATGACACCTACTGACTTGCTCTGGGTTATCATAATCAACTTTAATGAGAAGAACTTACGTAACTTAGAATTTTGAGATATAGTTAACCCTAGGATCAGAAATTTGAGTGGACTTGTTCGGTTGTAATACAGTGGACAAGAAGATACTGAATAGTGGAAGATATGTATAGCTCAGTTATTTGCAAGATAGTTTTATTAGAGATACAATACAAGAAAAACAAAGAAATGTTGATTTGAACTGTAGCTTGACAGATGCATTAGTGGGACATGTGGTTGTCTTTTGATCTTACTCTTATTTTTGCTGCTGAAATATTTCTCGTTTTCAGTTTATTTATCTGTAAGTATGACCCACCTTCAGTCTGGAAATACAATTTATGTTTTGCTAAGTTTGAATACAGTTTTCATAAGAGATTGAATTAGATTCACCTCCCAATATTTACAAGGAGAAGAAATAGTAATGAGTTTCCTTGGTTGTTAATGAGAGATTGTAGCAGAGCAGGTTTTACAGTGAAGTGGTTTCCACGTAGAAAAGCTTTGTTAGAACAGTGTTTTTCAGGTTGGAAAAGAAAATGTGAGAGCTGCGGGGAGAAAATGTGATAGAGCTTTGAAAATTCATAGTGCGTGAAAGGCCAAGAGGAACAGACTTCAACAGTTTCATTGGTGCTTTCTGGTTCCAGTATTGTGGAAAATAGTAAAATATAATAGTTAGCACAGAAAAACTTTTAATTTGGTGCTTATTTAAATTCTAGAACTTCTTGTTAGACAATACTATATATACCATAAATATATACAGCTTTAAAAAGAAGGAAGCTGATGAATCTTGATGGATAAGTCCGTCAGTGGCTGTTGAGTGTGGTGGTGGTCTGGATGCAGAGGGGGAGGTTGCTTAAATGACAGTTTACTGAAGGAATTCTGTTCATGCATACTTTCCTGAAGTATTTGTTACTGACTACAATTCAGCTAGAAGTAGTGAAGGACAAGGTGGATCTTGATCTGATGATACTGTTCTTTCAGAATCTATTACATTCTGTTTACACCCAGTCAAATGAAGATAAAAACCCATTTCATAGCTTTCTTCAGAAATTAAATTCATCTGAGAATGAATCTTTGCAAAACATCCTAGGAAGGTCTTTAAACAAGGGTAAGGAAACCAAGACCATAGTTTTGGTGATAGTGTTTATTTTGGACAGTTAGTGTAAATGAAACTTGGATGGTTTAAGCAGCTATTATGCATGTGTGTAGACTGATCCAAAATAAATAAAAATTGTCTCTGAGTACGTCACTCAGAACATTGAGCAACTGGAGATAGTGGTATAGTTAGCCAGTGTAAATGTAGGTACTTCAAAGGCTTCTTTGTGATATTGACTACTAAGTAAAGTTTGATGATATGAGACTGTCTTTCAGAACTGGAGAGAGTTCATTTTATTGATTTGGGGGTGGTGGTATGGGGGAAGAGGGAACTTGGGGGAGAAAAACTGAGTAACAATAAAAAGGTTGTTTCTTGTTGTGTGGTCTCCTAAGGTATAGTGTATGCATTTCTACTGCTTACATGACCTCACCCTCCCCATAATCATTTTCCCGTTCCTGGTGACTCTTGAATTCCACCAGGTTCCACCAGGTTTGTTCAAAGGGCTTACAGATCCTTGAGACAGCAAGCTCTACTATTCCTGAAGAGGAAAGAAAGGAGAAGGGGGGAAAAAAAAGAAAAAACGCAAGCAGGTAGAACAATATTAATATTCCCAGTGTGGGAGCGACTGCAATGTGAGCTCAACCTTAACCCACATACGATGGTGTATCTCTAGGTATAGGAAACTAGGCTATATCAGTACTGATGTTCGTGAAAGTGCTTGTTAACTTGTTTTAAGTGCAATTTGCTAGTCCCTGTCCTGATGCTGACTAGACAGTGCATGAATTAAGGTCTCAAGACTTCTTGATAGCATGTACCATCACTCTATTTTGTAGGTGAAGATCATTGTAAACTAGGTGAAATAAGGTTAAGAATTAGAATAAGGTGAAAACTGTGACTTAACATGGCTATGGGCAAGCTGAGAGCTACAGTTTAGCCTGCTAATTCTGCTCCAAATGTATTATCCTGCCTCGGTGTCCGTTTCCTGGGACATTAAAATGAAGGTGATGCAATGTCAGTTAATTTTAACTAATGTTTGGTATTAAAAAGCAGTCCATTTTTTTGGGTTGTTTTAATAGTTGTGCAACTGTGTAACACAGTTGAGGATCTGTATCTTTTATTTAAAATGGTATGACTTACTGGTGTGTCTTTTTTTTTTAATAGCCTTCGGCTGGTGCTTGTAACAGTCTCATTTTAAAGCTTTGAGAAGCTATTAATGTGGAAAGTTTCTCATAGTCTTACCCTAATGTTGCTTGATCAAGACTTAATACTGTTGGAAGAATATTAATGAGTAATCCTGTACGTAACAGGTAACTTAGAGGTAGTAGGAGTTCAGGTAAATTAGAAATAGCAAAAGAGTATTCAGTATTAATAGTTACTGTTAGGTCACTTTTGTTAAGGTAGGAGGACTTGGTAGCTAGGAAGTAAGTTGTGTCATTGGAAAAATATTATACTAGTAATTCATATCAAGCAAAAATGTGACAACCTAGTAGTTAGAAGGTGAGCTTTTTTATGAGAGAGTCTTACAGTAGGATAAGGTGAAAACCCACAAAGCGATACTTCCTTGGATTTCTGGAAGACCTTGGTGGGTTTTTGTTTACTTGTTTTTTTAACTGTTAAGCTTATTCTGTAAGGCATAAACTCGGATAGTATTTCACACTAAATTCGTCTGCACAAAGCTTTAATATAAAAACACTTATGGCCTTGCAGAGCAAATTGTGAGGTGCTAGTTTTAAAAAATTTTTGAATAACTTTATTCTTAGAATATTTATGTTAGCTTGTGTGTTGAAATTAATGTAGTATGGTTTTTCAGATGAAAATTAAAGTCAAAGCTTGATGAACTTTAAAAGATGGTATGGCATTTCACGATTACATTACTGTATGAATACGTTTCAAATTGGATAACTACTTTCCCTACTCTGGCTATTTCAGTTTAGGGAAGTATTACTTCTGCCATTCTTGTGTGTGAGCTTGCATTTTGACTCTGGATGTTGTGATCACTTGCTGTCTTCCGCTTGTGTGCCACAGTGCAGAGCTCTCTAACTCAAGCCTTTGGAGGGTCTAGTCCAAGGTGTTGATGCTGTTCATCAGAGAAGGCACTTGGGTCAAGAGACATCTCAAGTGGGTGGATGATCTCTCCCATCTTTGCACACCCCGTATTCCTGTTTGTGGGCTATGAAATCATATTATTTATTTATGTTAATTCTGAGCTAAAATATTCCTGTTTGTGGGCTATGAAATCATATTATTTATTTATGTTAATTCTGAGCTAAAATATTAGGTATTTAATGATGCTTTTAACTGAGAAATATTTTAACTGGGTATGGATTAAGTCTGACTTGTTTTAAAGTCTATGAGTATTTCTTGAAAATATATTTTGCTTGCTGTGGAGAAATAGAAAATAGAATGGCTTAAAATGTCTTTTCAGAATACAGAGCAGTGTAGGAATACTATCCCTTTCTTCTGTGTTGTGATGCTAAGTACAGATTTCATGGTTATTGCCTCGGCAGTGCCCTTTGAGGCTTTTTAAGATTAAAAGGACAAATTATTGCATGTCAAGTATTTGTGATACTTGCATTTTTTTTCCCCTAACAGTTAAGAGTAATTATGAAAACAGCTATTCTGCATCTTGTCATTTGTTACTATGTACTGGTATTTAAACAAGTCTTAGTTCTGAAAGTAGTTTTGCTCTTGGTGCTTTAAGGAAACATTTGCCTGTTGTCTACTATTCAGTTCTTTTGGTTTTTTAGGTAGTTCTTAATGCCCTTGTTTTTCACTTGGGGCTCATGCACGTATCGGTAGCAAATCAAAATGGCAAATGAAATCCTTCTTAATAACTTGTGCTTATGCAGTGCAGGAGTGAAGGGATATAACTGTGCTTAACTACTTCATGACCCAATATGCAGGACCTAGTTGCATTTAGTTGCTTGAAAAACATACTGAGTGAATAGAGTAACTTGTGGAAAATGGTTGCCCTGAAAAGAAGATAGTTCAAGTCATCAGGTCTGTTCCCGACAGACGATCCTGATAATACCTTAGTGAATGTGTCTGCAAAGCCTCTGCATCCTGATTATGTGGGTGGGGGAGCCCTATCTTTAGAGTTAAGTTTCAACTTCTCAAATACAAGTTTGTAACATAATTACATTTGACAACAAGGTTTGCCACGGTATTCTTTTCAAATTGTTTTAGAGCTTCTATTTTGTGTTTAATGGTGACATGGACATTTAAGATAATAATTAGGTCTGAGCAATCACATCTGTCTTCCTCTGCAGAGTTGTTGATTGCAATTTATTTACCTCTTGAGGAAGAATTTCAGTTTAGTCATTTTCTGTCCAAAAATGGAGCAAAAAGTTGGGGGGAAACTAAATGAGGTCTGACCATTTGGCTGTCTTAGGAGACAGCTGGCAGCAACCATGATTAAAAAGAACTGCAGCTGTGCTCTGGCTGGCTCAAAGCATTAAGAAGCTGATAGCAGAGAAGGGGAAAGGTCTGCCAGAAAATATGTATGCCCATAGAATTTCAGTGTTACGACATTTGTTTAGATGGCAGTAGCTATGCTGGGTGTATAGATAGCTGGGGTTTACCTACAAGTCCTCTCTTCTTCAATTGTTTTTGTTATGTTTCTTCCTTTTTAAGATATTCCTTTTCCCCTTCCCCACAGAATTTTCTTGCTGTGTTCAGTAGCCCAAGTTCAAACTACTGTGATAATTGTTCTCAATTTTTTCTTCCTTTGGTATTACTCTGATACTTCTTTGAAGATTTTTTTTTTGCTTGACTGTTTTTCAGAAGTCTGAAATGACTGAAATTTTGTTTAAATATCAGTATTTATACTGGTTTGCTAAAATTGCAATACAGGAAAAAGACCCCAGTATTTAGGAAGGAATCTTCTGATTTCTGCAACATATTTTTCCTAATGACAGGGAAATACATACTATGTGTGTCCATGTACAGAGCACACAACTCTTTTTTCCCATCAATCTATAACTCCCCTTTCCCAAACAACAGTGAGATTCTCAATACCTTTTTTGGAATCCGTACTTTTAAAATCATTCTTTCTTTATGGACTTGTACAATGGACAGTTAGTTTTTAAAAGGTCAAACTTTTGACTGCTTCTTAACTTCTTTCACATTTAAAAAGTTGAAGTAACTTTGCATTCAAAACAGTTGGTCAGTGCTTGTAGAAGAAAAAAAAAACTGTTAACCTGCATACCTCTTAAGTGGGCCAAAGCATGCAGGAAAGTAGAAAACAGTTGGTAAGGAAGCCATTTCAGGTTCAAACTGCTGAGATCTTAACAACTGTATGGAAAATGTTTTTCAAGTTCAAACTTAGCTCATATTTTGTCTTAAGAAACTACTACTGTATTCAGTAAAGGGTTTCAACATAGTTATGAGTAGTGTCTGAATTCAGACTGACTTAGCCTAAGGATACATTTGTTTTGACAGTTATTAGTGCTGCTATGTTATAATATGCTTTAATACTTTTTTCATAAGGGCTCACACTACAAAAGTTGGTTAAAACAAGCTTTTTTTTGGCATGTGCCAGCCCCTTGTGTTGCCCATGACACTTTGTCTTGTTTTCCCTGCAAGGGGGAAGTAGTTAGCTTCCTGGATCAGCTCTCTCCTGCTGCTCTGAGCAAAAGATGTTCTTCTGAGCTACCAGTGAGGAAGAATGTGTCTCTTTAACTGGACTTTCCATGAGGTGAACATATGATACAGCTAGTTCAGGCTCTGACAACTCTTGTATTACAGAGTGTAGCAGCTCTTCTGACCGTTGGATTTGATGTTGCACAACTTCTCGTCTCTTCAGGACTGTTTTATTTTTAGATTTTCAACCAAGTAGTCTTACTTGTGGTGTTGTAGAGTTCTTCAAAGCTTAATTCTTTGCTGGAAGACAAAAAATAGTTTTCTTTCTGTAGGAGGGGGTTTTAGCATTGTTTACTAAAACTGCAATTTGTCCTTCATTTGAGGGAGTTGTGGACTTTGCATGCAGGTTGGGTGTGGGCATTGATAATGTGCTGCGTGGTATGTTGGGTTTTTAAATAAAAGTGTCTGTAGCATCACATAATTCACATTGTTATGAATGTGGATAGATACAGATGTGAGGCAATGTTAAAAAAAAAAGTCATGTTTGTCTTTTAAGTATATACTCACCAGAAGAAAAACAAACTTTAAATGAGGTTTTCAGGATGTTGTAGAAGAGTTTTAGGCAAAATTAGAAAGAAGAGTGAAGGAGGAATGCTAGTTATTCCAGCTGTGAAAGACAAGCTGTAAGACTATAGCTGCACCTTGGGCAAAAATAGTTGCCTGGGAAAACAAAAAGGGTTGAAGTGCAAGGGAAGTTACAGGGCTTTAATTTGATAGAAATTGAGAGGCTGGATATAGCTGATGAGAAGCAACCTAGGTTAGTTTTTAGCTATATTTTAATTGGAGGAGGAAATGCCTTTAGTAATGAAGGAGTAAATTAGTAATTTTGAGGTTTGATGGTTTTCCCCCCGAATGTTTGCTGGGAAGGCAGTTGTGCTGAACATGGTACTATGCATGGTTTGGCCAGGTACATGTGTATAGATTGTTATGAAGGTGGTATTGAGATATGCAGTGACTTAAGATGCAATAAAAGGTCAGTGATCAGGCAGAATATCTAATGATTGCTAGCTGAAGAAGTAGAAGAGGGGAAAAGCAGCTGGACTGTTACTTCAGAAAACAATATCTTCCCATACGGTTGAAAATTGTGCCTGAGATAAAGGCAAGTGATTAGCTCTGTGAATGTTTTCTGCACAAGAGAGAAGGTGGTCATGCCTGCACCCCTGTGAAAGGCTTCCATTTCCATTGAAATAAAAGGATTTAAAAAAAAGCTGTACACTGGCTGACAGGAGGTATCATTTTTGCACCAGTGTAAGGCAACCTTTCAGAATGCCTGCTGATAGCATGTTTTCCCAGTGGAAAAAAGTCTACGAGGAATTACTTCTTATGGCTTAAACAGGGGTCCAAGGTGAGAAGCAATAATGCAATGGTTAGGATTCAGCCTTTCACGGGGTGGAGCCACAGCATGGTGGGGTGTTGTGCTAACAGCAGCAGAACGGTTCGTGTTCTGAAAAGGTGAAAATGTGTTAGGTTTGTGGACTGAAAATAATGGTTTCAGATGCTGAACAATGTGTTACCAAACTGAAGGGCTGCGTCTAGGTGATTTGTGAGAAGAAATGGTGTGTGTCTCACAAGCTATATGTTTAGCAGACTAGCTACTCTAACTGAAATGAAGAGATGTAATGTGATTGAGAACTTGTTTCATACATAGTCAATAAATAATAAATTCAAACTTTTCATATAAATTGCCTTCGAATTTTGATAATCAGGGTGCTGGAAAGGAAACAAGAAAAGCAAACCATGCTTATGGAAAATAGTTCTGTGATGGCAGTAAATTAAATCTCATCACTTTAGGGTTTTCTGTGGGATTCTTCTGCAAAAAGATGTCACTTAAAACATCTGCAGAGGCAAACAGTGTCTATCCAACCTGCATGCAGACTTGTTTGGAACTCATTTTGATTCAAAGAGAGTAAAGAACCAGAATTACTTAACAATTTGTAATCATAGCTATGGACGTGGTGGTTTTATAATTTTAGCTATTTTAGTGATTGTCAACCATGAAACTTGTCTTGAGAGTCTAATATTCTGAGGCTCTTATGCTTCTTATCTTCTGTTTATGCCTGCTAACAGGCAGTGCTTTTCGAGATCTTACGGGCATCAATGGGTAATGACAGATCTAAGTAAATTTTGCCTATTTCTTAGAACTGTGTATTTTATATCCATACGCTTTTTTCTGTGTTTCCCAGCTGTTCAGTCATAGGCAGAAAATGGATCAAAGGGGTTTAGTCTGTAACCTTTTCTCCTTACCAACCAAAACATTTCATTTCCAATGTAGAGTAGGAGAGAAACTGTAATGAAGTTCGTTTTCTTATTTGGAGAAAAGCATGGCTTCTCTGCAGTTGTTGGTTTTCTGTCCAGACCAGGGAGGACACTGTGTGTATGTCTCGTTTGGGCGCTCTTCCCAGAAATGAGGAATGTGATACAAGCAGCTGGTAAAGATTTGTCTCTTCATTTAGCTTGGTCAGCTTCAAGTTTTTCAAGTAGAGTAAAGTGATGTAGCTTTATGCTTGGGAACATTGGTGGTGGTGGAATGGAGCCGTAATAAATGTTTCCGAGTGTTCAGGAGCATCGGGCTGAGCTGTAGCTCATAATAAGCCTAACAAACTCTTTCCTACATTTTGTGTTGGTGGTCTATTCATGAGCTGTAGCCTGTTAATATATGTGCCCTCAGTAGCTGGAGGGATATGAAAGCCCTGGATACACTTTTTTTAATCTTACTGCCTTCTTTTCCTTTATGTTTTGTTTTCTTGCTTTTGCATCTGTCTTGGTAGTCAGGTGTCCATTTGAAGAGAAATAAAGAGGAATATTAAATTGACATCATGCCACCTGCCTGCCCTTTTAAAGATTTCATTGCTTCTGACTAACATTGTCTATACATTCGCAATGAATTCTGTGAATTTGTGTGGCTAACACTAAAAGAAACCTTGTTTGAGTTTGTAGATTTGTTTCCTGTGTATAATAATTCAGTCGGTATTAAAATGAAGGCTTCTACAGCTAGTTACACAGCAGTGAAGGAGCATGAGGTCTCATGTCTCAAAAGCTATAGAAGGCAATATGTCTTTTGTAGCTTGGAGGATGCTTTGGTTAGCATTCATCAAGAATTGCTAGAAGTGTGAGAAAACTAACCTGGAGTTCAAGTTAGTAGGGCTAACACTTAATACTGGCAACTCTTCCATGAGGAAATAGAAGAAAGGTAAAGAAGGGCTTTAAATTACATGCGGGGGGGGGGGGGGGGGGGGCAG
>WAAD01021839.1:2087-40169 GCA_013389945.1 Fregata magnificens | reverse complement strand
CCTCCCTTCTTCTCAGGTACTTTCAGGTAGTTTCTAGTATTCTCTACCTATATCTCCTTTCAAAATCACTAGTAGGAAGAGTTTGTGTTAATTACTCATTGAACTATTTCTCATGCTAGGCATCTTTTCCTGGCCACTCTGGACTCTGGCCTGTTGCAGCTGTAGGTAATACAGCTGGTTTTTGCCTGTTTGTTTTGGTCTCTTGATGCTTATTTCTAGGTCATGGGATCATGCTCACTTGTTTCACAGAAAGCTGCCTTGTACTTACAGATGATGTTGGTCAGTGACTGTTGCAGTGCTCTGTTGCTTGTACCAGTAACTTCCCCTTGTGTGTACTTGTCATTACCAGAGGTGAGATAGAAGTACTGAATGTGTTCCACACCACTCCAAGCAGTGGGGGACAGTCAAAGGTCAGGTTTAGAATTACTCACATTTTTGTATTTTTAAAACCTTTATGCATTTGTCTCTATGTTTGTTTGCAATTTTGTATACAGTACAAAGTGACTGGAATCACTTAGCCAATTGTGGAGATAAATTGCCATATGGTCTCTTTATTGGTTTTTCTAGCAATTTCTTTTTCTTATTTTATCATCAATCCAGAATTGAAGTTTTTTTTGAGCCAGGTGAATAGAGAGATTCCTTAGAGTTCCCTTTTTTTATGTTCACTGCCTGTGCTAGAAGGCAGCTTGAATTAGTACCAGAGGTCCTGCTCGACAGGTCTAGCATGGCTCTTACTCTGGAAAAAGTATTGGCCTTCACTTTTTTGTTCTTTAAGACAATATATAGCTAAAGATTGATGGTAAGAAGCATATTGGAAGTTGTATTTCCATCTTCGCTTAGTAACTTTCCTTGTTTTCTTTGTAACATTCAGTTTAAAACGCTTATTTTATGGATGACATGCAATCACTCTGGCAGTTTCTGAAAGCCTTGCAATTTTTTTTAAACCTTTCACCATCTCAACAAGTCTGTAATTATATGGTGTCTTTTATTATTACTGTGATAGAACTAAATGTTTTGTGGGTGGGGAGATATTCCTTCCTTTTCTCATATAGTACAGTGAAGAAGTAGTAATGCTTCTGAGGGCTGTTTGGGAGTGCATTTTCAGGTAGACATTAGTTTCTTAAGAAGAAAACCCCTTTAAAATAAGGGTGAGATGTGTTATGGGTACTTAATGAAAAAATAAAGTTGAAATCTGAGATATCTTCATGGCAAAATTGGCACAGATGTCCAGCTGAAGGATGTACGTATTTTGTCTCTAAAGAAAATTAATTTCTCTTTTTTTAAAAATAAGTCTTTAAAAAAAAAAATTACATCTAGAATTGCATTCTTCCTTTTGTATGTGATCTTAAAAATGAAAAGGCAAGAGGTAGTCCCACAATGGCTACACGTGGTAGCCACAAGGCATTTTCTGTTTTGTTGGTTACATAGAATAGCATTTGTTCCATCTAATAAGTGAGTGCTTATATTAAATATGTATTTTTAAAAAAGATATGAACAGAATATTCTCTTTATATCCATCCAGTCTAAATGATATAATAAGCCTAGATGCGCATTTGTTTACTGTTTAAAGGTTTATTACTGAAAAAGCAAAGGTTTGTTACTGGAAAAACAGTGGTATTTTGAGAACTCAGTTACATTCCTACTGTTTGAATGTTTTCACATATCTAGAGGAGTATAAACTATTACCTTATATAAATTGAATATCTTGCAGTGTATGAACTTGAATTTTTGTCTCTAACGGTCATCTTACAAAGGTTACTTGGGACAATAATCATCATAATTACTTAGACATAGCTTTGCAAAGTTTGGTTGTGTGCATCTCTGTGTGTGTGAAAACATGTCAATGTGTTGGGAAAGAGTAGAAGTCTCACTTTTTTTTTTAATTCATCAGCAATACTTAAGACATCCCTATCTTGCTAGTGACATAAACTAGAACATAAAATAAAGAAAGAGGGATATATAAATGTGTGGGTTTTTTCTTTATTGGTTAACATTTAATTTAGACCTGCTAGTTGTTTAGATTGACGCTCTCATACTCTGATAATTAAGTTCTAGAGATTTAAGCAGAAAGCAAATCGTGATTACTACAGAAGATTGTTATGGTTCTTAAGAATATTGTGCTAGTACTTGGGGAAAAAAGACTCTCTGGTGGATTATATAGTTATATGCTATTGCTGATCTGAAATTACTTGGGAGACTTGTTTTGGTATTTGAGCCCCAAAAGAGCCTAATCGCAGTTAAAATTGGGAGGAGAAATGACATGCCTCTTTTGAACCACAGAATATCTAATAATTCAAAATTAGTTCATTTTCTCATATTTTCTGTGCTTTCTGTATCTGTAAATAAAATTATATGTTTCCTACAGTCGCGCTAGCTTCTGCTGTAATGGTTACTACAGATAACCTTGATTTTACAAATTACTATATTTATGGGAATTGCTGGTATTGTACATCTTTGGGCAATTAGCAAGTGATTTGTAGTAATTTCTGGTATAGAAGCTTGAGTCTGACAGCTGTTGACGCACTGATGAGATGAAAACAGTGGCTTGACAAAGTATCCTTCGAGGAAGTATTCCTCTATATGTCACTGCTTAATTTTCCACTAATGCATTATGATGATCCAGTTTTAAAGCCAAACTTTCTACCTGGTGTACAGTAAACGGTTTACTGGTTACATTTTCCATCACCCTTGCTTATTATTGGAGATGGAAGAACCTCCCTGCTGCAGTTACTAGGACTTCTGAAGTACTGGGTGGTTATAAAATTTGGTGTCTGATTGGCTCAAAATGAATGGGGAGGTTAACTGCCACTTACTTGCTGTTTAAGAGTAACTCTGTATGCTGTATTAAATTACTAGCTGAGAGTGAAAAATGAGACATAACATTTTGTTGATACTTGTGGAGTCATTTCAGAGACAACTCAATTCTAAGTTGCTTATGCACATACTTAAAACGATGCATAGCTTAAGCAAAGGCAACAGAAGTCCTGCTGTGGTACAGGAAGAGCTGTTAATGATGAGCGTTTGGCTTTTAAGATCATTTCTTGGGAAGTGTAGTAAACCAAGCATCGATAAAGCTGTTTGACTGGGATAGAATGGATTTGTTATTTATTGGTCAGCAGAGCTGACTGGAGAAAGTGCTTTTACTCACTTTTACAGATGAAGAGAAACAAGGACTTCAAGGCTGGAAGGACTAGATGTATGGTGCTACTGCCTTAACCCAGTCTGATCAGATTTTACTAATATGCAGGTGTACTAATGCCTTGAAGTACCTGTGCGGTTTTGGTGGCTCTCTTAGAGGCAACGGAGACTGGTGTTGAAGAATTAACAGCTAGCTCAGTTTCCTCAGTTTTGTACTTGGGACTGTTGGGAACGAGCAGGAGGAGAAAAGCAGGCAGGTTGGGTAAGTGTGAAATTGGAGATGAGAATAGAAGCCACTCTGGGAAGAAGAAAATGTAACAACCTCAGTGCAACAAGTACAGAAAAATTGAAATGGAGAAAGTAGATGTGAGGAAGGATTGTTCTTGTTGTGATGCATCTCTCAACTGATGCTTTAGTTTGTCCAAGTGAGGCTGCTGCAATAAGAGTAGAAAGTTTTGTTCCCTTAATAGGTCACAGACGAGTAGATGGGGCTGTGTTGCTTGCTCAGTGTCCTACAAATATGAGGCTAATTTTAGCACATTCTGAAATATTCTAGAACAATTTGTAGGATATTTTTTCAGTGTATATAACTACATCACCAAAATTAATATTTTTCATTAAGAGCAAATTTTAGTTATCTGTTTGGATTCATTATTACTTGGTGAAGTATCTAATGCATGTTAGAAAAACTTTTTTTTTTAAATAAAAGCAGCACTGTAGTTGATATAAGTGTCATAAGGATTGTCTTTCTTACAAAGACTTGGTAGATGATGGCTTTAGCTCTTGGTTACTGACAGAGTAACTTCCTGGCAACGGACTGAAAAAGTAAAGTGGTTTCAGTTGCTAAACACCGCTTCAGAGCTGATGAATGAGCAGAAGAATTCAGGGAGTATGTCTTAGATGAAGTGATCTTAAGTGAAAGACTTAAATATACACTCCCTGAATATCTTTGCTTTTTGCATATTAGAAATCTGGAGGTTTAAGGGGACATGTATGAAAGTATGTATTATAGGGTAGTCATGATTTTTGTGATATGCTAGTAGCAGAGTGTTTAAAAAAAAAAAAAAAAGGCAAAACAAACCCCCACTTTTTCAGAATAGTTGATTAACGTTTCTTTGGAGACAGATCCTTGGTAACTTTTTCCACTAATTTTTTTGTCAATGCTGCTGATATGTATGAGCTATATATATTTTTATATATCTTTGGCCTTTTCAGTCTGTGTTCCAGGCTTGATGTGTTGATCATCTTTTCTGCTTGAGAGTACAGACTGTAGCTGAGGTGATAATGATTCAAGCTAAGACAATGTAAAATTAAATTTCAGCTTTTTTTATCTCAAAACAGATTCCTGAATTGTTTGACTCTTGGTTTGTACTGTGCATGCGCGCACATGTATTCTATTCCTTCCCTGGGAAGATGAGATTTGATTTGGTCCTGGTATGAAATGTGGGTCTTTAAAATCCCAGAATTCCTTAGGATGGGAAAACCATTCCCCTTCCAGATATGCGTACTGAAACTTCTTCCTAACAATTCAGTAAAGTGTTGTTTAGTAAGCCAAGACAGGCATCTTTTAAATGTTGCTTAGACTTTATTAGTGGAAGTAAATATGCACTCAGGTATGGAACAGTAGTGGTGAGTGTGCAAAACAGTGTATTTTAGTGAAAAAGTCTGAAAATTTTTTGAGTTTAATTTGCTGGTTTTCATGCCTAAGTATTATGGTAGCCTTCAGCTGCACAATAATATTAAACATACGGGAGGATGGGGAAAGGAACATGTTGTACACTGTCAAACTCACTCTTTGATTACAGAAAGATTAATTTTGGTTGGGCCTCTTAGATTATCACAAGCATGAGATTGAAATGGGAATAACAAGATTTCTTGTACAACATATTAATACTGAAAAAGGTTAAACAAGATTCCATCACTGAGATGGCTAGGACTGATGTTCTTTGGGGAATTTAGTTTTGCATTTCATATATTCTGTGAAGAGCTTTTTTCTAGCTGAGTATATAAACTTCTATGACAGACCTCAGATGGACTCCCAGAAAACTTACATGCAGTTTGTGAGATATTACTTGTCCTGACTCCCTGAGAAATTTCAGCTAGGATTAAACCAATTTCCTGCAAAACTTGACTTGGTAGGCATTTCTTTTACTAGAATGTTCTGTTTGCACCTTAAAGTTCTTCTATAAACCACATGTGTAAGGGTGGAATTTAGATGATGCCATTTTAATTTGAAAGGAAAGGAACAAAAGTCCCTGGAACAGTACTGATGCTCACTTTCCTCATCAGGAAGGTTGACACCTTTTGGTCAGTGCTATGAAACTTCTGTGCTGTTTGGGTAAATGCTAGCTGATGAAGTTTAATGCAGTGAGGACTAGTGCTAAAGGATGCTAAAGCCTTCATGTTACTGATGAGTTTAGGAATCATTTGCTACCTAACAAATTTGAACCTTAGGGGTTGCATTCTGCCCATGGAGCCTCTTTTGTAATGTTCTGCGCCTATGTCTTCTAAGCATGTTCTGTTCTAGCATTTTTCTTTTCTACTTGTCCCTGTCCCGGTTGCTTCTGTTTCTCCAGTTTATCTCATCATGTGCTACTCTTCTATGCGTCAGGGTCTTCTGCATTCCAGTCAGACTTCTTATCTTGCTTCTCCTGGCCCAGGCAGCCAGTACACTGAGTGTTGATAGTAATGGTAGACACCTTGGTTCCTGTGTTTGGTTATACTGTCTCAGAAGTTTCAAAGAAATTTCTGTTCGTCTTGTTTCCAGGAAATACCACACTTGTATTTCTGGGTGTCTTTGTGTGTGAGGTGCAACAACAGAGTATGGCAGATGCAATCTTCATGAAACTCTGGTACCAAATCCACTGACCTTTTGTTAGTATTCAGGGAAACCAAAGGGAATGGTTTCCCTACCAGTTTAGAGGACAACAGGTGGAAGACTTAGTACTGTCTTTCCTGGCATTACTATTGTGGGGATGCTGGTCAGCTGGAAACAAATCTTAAGAAAACTGATTTCTTACAGTGGAATTTGTTCTCTTTGACAGCATAAGATGCAAGTGTGGCTATGGGTTAGAGAAGTGCAAGACTAACTTTTGGCAGCAGCTCTTTTTCAGATCTGTAGAAGTTCATCTAAAAACCTGCATTTCAGAAGTGATTTAATTTAAAATTGTGATGCGAATTGCATTTTCTGTATTTCTTCTGGAAGTCCAAATATTTTAATTTGAAGCAGCAAAATAAAATAACAGCTGCTGAAGTTGTGTGCCGTTCTGTTCAGGGTACATTGATCAAAACTTATGATACAGTTTGTAGCAGGGACTGTAGCATTTTTAGGACAGATGTGTTAGCGGATTACTTTCACTGGTTTTAGTAGCTGTACAGTTACTGCCTTAGGCAGTGAATTATAGGATAATTTTCAGCAAATTTACTTAACTTGGTTCGTAGGTTCTGTGGCCCATACTGATTTTTCTTTCTACTGTGATAATGTCTCACTACTATCTAGTTCTTAGACCAGGAATATCTGAAAAAGCAGCTATAACCTGCCCATGCATCCCCTTTCCTGACTACAGTAGGCTACCATAATGCATCTTGTAGTATTAAAAAAATATATGCAAACTTAGCTAATTAATTGATTCATACATATTTTGTGTTTCCAACAATATTACCTGTTCTTTTCAAGTTCTATGCAAAAGCAGAAAGTACTTAAGGTAGGGCATCTGAAGCAAATCGGACACTAAAATCTGTATCGCAAAACTTTCATTTGAAACATTAGCGTAGTTGCAATAGCTTGATGTAAACAACGATTTTGGGGGTGTGTTTACATAAGAATAAAACACAATGCTCGTAACCTATGTATAGGAAGGAAATTTTTTTCTTATATAAGTAGAAAACGCTTTATAATCGCTCTTTATCTCTAATTATTCATTGTAAGTCACTTGTGTGTGAAACATTGAATGGTGATTGACTTCACTAAAAATTTTGCTGCAGACTTCTCCTTTTTTGTGTAGGTTGTATAGATAAATACGTGGTTGTATTTAGGGTTTACTATTGTTTTTTTCATGATGCACATGTTTTCAAAGTGACACATATTTCAAGTCAGTATATTTTTGCTAGAAATGGTGAGAAGATTTTATTGCAGCAAAAATTTTAAGCTGGAAGGCTTAAAAAGTGTAAATCAGGAGGATAAGGACCTCTTTAATGTTTTTTGTCATTGAACACTGAATATTTGCTGTTGTACTGTGACTTTTCAGAGTTGCCCATTAGGGTGATTATTTTTTTTAATGATGCTTTTTAGTAATAAACTTATTTTTTCTTATAGATAAAATACAGAATTTGAATGAAGATAATGAGAAGAACAGTCATTTCATCTATGAGAATGCTGAAGACGGTAACAAAACCAACGCTGAAACTACAGACACTTCTGGATACAACATTGAAGCCAAGGACTTGCCTGATTCTTGGGACTCCCACGTCGGAAAAGCAGCAGACTCTCCATCAGAAACATCTCAGATGAAGGGGCCATTAAGAACTCACTTGTATGAATGGGAGGATGAAACTGAAGACACCAGAACTGGAGAGTATATATTAGATTTTGACAATGAACATCTCTCAGAGATGAAGAGCAAGGATGAGGAGTGTGATAAAGAAGATACTGAAAATCCAAAGGACACCATTAGTGAAGAACTTGTGCAAACTATTCCTAGGCCAAGCAACTGTAGGACATATTGTCGATCCAACAAAGCAAAACCACAGGGGGCAACAAATTTTGACAAGCTAATGGATGGCACTAGTCAGTCTTTATCCAAAGCAAACAGTGAGTCAAATAACGATGGTCTGAACCCAGCAAGAAAAGTTTCTTTAAGTAGCGGGACCAGTTTTAGAGGGACGGTTGGACGGACTAGAGACTACACTGTTCTACATCCATCTTGCTTGTCAGTTTGTAATGTTACTATACAGGATACCATGGAACGAATTGATGAATTTACCACGGCAGCCCCAACTGACTTGGGAGAAGCTGGACGCTTGAGAAAAAAAGCAGACATTGCTACTACAAAAACTACAACCAGGTTTCGACCAAGCAATACTAAATCCAAAAAGGATGTCAAATTAGAGTTTTTTGGGTTTGATGATCAAGATGAGGGAGGGGGAGATGAAGGCGCCTCTAGAAGTTCTGGGAGTTCCAATTACAAAATCAAGTACTTTGGGTTTGATGACTTGAGTGAAAGCGAGGATGAAGATGAAGAGTGGCAGGTAGCGGAAAGGAAAGCTAACAAAAAACGAAGTAGAACTGCACCATCTTCTTCGCTACAGTCAACCTCTGACGGCAATGAAAACTGTTCCCAGGATAACCAGCTCAGTACTAATGCAGGTAAGCAGAACTCTTCTGGAACACATACTTACTGTTTAGATTTAGTTGACCTTTATATTTTGTTCTTTTTGCAGTATACCTAGGAGTTTGTTAAACAGTACTAGTGATTTGGAAATCTAAAAGTTAAGTTTGCTTATTTCTGCTGTGGTCCTGTCTGGCATTTCATAGCTGTCTTGAATTATGCTTTATACCCCTTGATCTCTTGCTAGAGGTAGATTTTTTTTTTTCTTTTTGAACAAAAAATTCTTGCCTTTTTGGTGTGTTGAGCATACAGTACCTATGCCTGGAAGGCAGATATCTTCCCACAGAAGGTCTACATCAACCCAGAATTACGGAGCTGAGTGCAGAAATTTAAGTAGTTCTTAAAGATGTGAAATATCTCTGTCCTCTTTGTGCTTTTGAACGCATTTGTAAACAGTTTGGACCTTTCTCAAGTTCCATCTTATCTGAGGATGCACGGCTCGAGGGAGAGGCTGTGGGGACCCATGGAATGCCAGTCAGATGACTGGCTTTGGGTGTGCCTTTGCATATTGAGGTATTTTTGCTTTTGCTTCCAGTTTTTAGGTATCTCCATCTTCTGCCTAGGCAGTATGTATGCGTGTGTGTATTTGTGTACACACATGCACACATATGAGTAAAGCTGTTCACGCAGAATTTGCTGAGCAAGTTCTGGTGTTTGAGTGCCTTTGAAAAATTAGACTTGCTTGGTGGTTGGTTGGGTCCTGTGTAATGGCTTTGATCAAGGTTGAGGTGTGCTGGTGAAGAAGAAAAGGAATAACTTTGAAAGGTTTCTTTTAGCTTTTTCTTCTTGAAAAAGTCTAATGCCAAAGAATCATGCATGTTCGAATAAGTATTTCAAAACACTGCCGCTGTTCTAGGGAACTTTTTGGTCCTCCGTTTTGGAGCATGAAGCATGAGAAGTTTTCATCCATTCACTGACCTGTTGCATTTTTAAGACTTTGGCAAGATGTATTTCTTTGTAATGGGGAGAGGGGAGGACTCGAGTCTAGTGTTGCAAATGTTGGAGAAACTGGTTTTTTCCTACAAATAGCTTCTGCTAATATAATCCAGAAATAAAATTTCATAGGAAAAACTGTTCATTTCTCTGTTCTAATTATAGCGGTCTCTAAAACCAGAATTGTCTGTAAGCCTTTTAATCAAAGGTAAATGTAACTGCTAGGTTTTTTGTAAATTCTAAAAGGCCCAAATTGATACTGATGTTATGAGAAGATTGTGTTTTCAAACAAAAAAAACCCCTTGATTTGTTTTCATAAAATGTAATTATGATGAGACACTTGCATTCCAGCCTCTTTGGAAAATGGGTTTAAGTTACAGGACTGCTTATGAAATACTGCATCTGAGTCCTTTTCTCTGACGAGTCTTTGTTCAGCCATTTATTCCAAGGGAAAAAATTGCTTATACAGTTAATGCAGCTGAGATGCTGACCCGTCAAATAATCCTTTCAGCTGCTGTCCTCTGGAGTCTCAAAATATCTCCAGTTTGCATTCAGCACTACATTCACCAAGGAGACCATTATACTCCGAGGTATCACAGATTATTTCTCTGAAATATTTTCATAAGAGATTCCCATGGCACAGGTAGATGTAAATTTGTGTTTTGTTAGTTTCTCAATACACTTCTCCACTTCTCAGGTAAGAGCTACCTCTCAGTGCCTCTGCTGAGAGATGCTTCCCCTTTATTTTGCATCTTTGCTCATTTGATACCTGTTTGTTCTACTGTAGCCAGGTGAGATTTGACTTGCATTTTTTCTTCTGAAAATTGAAAGGGTGATGTGAAGTTATTTTCCTAAGTTGCAGCACATTCCCTAGTTCAATCCTGTAGTACAGATTATAAAAACAGGGAGTCTGATGTTGCCGTAAAATTTTTAGGACTCCTTGGTGTATTTCATGCTGTTTTCTCTCAACCTTTGAAAATTTTGAGCATCATAATCACTCAGAACAGCCACATTACGGTCCTTAAATACAGTGATGCTGAGTCTCAGAATTTATCAAGGACTTCTGGATCTAAACCTGAGGTTGTGGTAAAATACGTGACAGTGCTGTGGGGTATCGTCTTTACATACTGAAAAAAAAGTGACTTCTGCATCCATGGAGAATGCCAGTTTTGAATCCAAGCCTTAGAAAAAAACCTTCAGAACATCTTGCACAAAAGAACTTTTTCCTGAAGTTACAAACAGTACTGAGAGGTGCTAATGCTACCTGAGTTCTGTGTGTGCTGTTCTTTTTTGTAGTAATGAATAAATCCACAGATAAAAATCCAGTGTTCCCGTTCCAGGTTGACAGATGAGGTGCCAGATTACCTCTCTCAATTCCAGCCCCAGAAATTCCTAAGATTGATTTTGACGTTCTGTGTGTAAAGAATGTTATATGGCATAGTCAGTTTTTCAAGAGATTTGATGCTTTCTGTTAGTCCTACAAAATTTTTGCCATAATACTGATTTGATTACTTACCATAATCTAGGCCTATTTTTATGAAACGTATTTTAGAAACTTAGTATAAAACATCATGCAAAGATTTTCTAACTGAACTGGAAGTGGACTATTCCTTCCAGTCTAGTAGCTCACAGTTGAGGGAAAGTAAGTTTAATAATATGTATTTAAATGTTTCTGCAAATGAGATTTAAGGAAGCACTAAAGACTAGATGGACAATATTGTTAGTGCAGGAAAAAATGCAAGTAGATAAATTCAATTCTAGACTGTCTTTCACAAGGGTCTTTTCTGTTGTTCACTTGTACGATAGGCTTGCCTGCTGAAATGGTTAAAAAACACCAAAAAAAACCCCAACAAAAGCCAAACAAGTAAAACGCCCCCAAAACCCCAAACCACGAGATGGTCTGGCTTTTAAATTCCTCGATGCTGTTCACAGACTTTTCTTTTTAATGAAGGTACTTCATAACTTTATAAGTCTGAGATTTTTGGTGAAGCTTTGAGTTCTAGTTAAAGTTGCCTTTTTTTTTTTTGCCATTGCAATCTAAAATTTTCTCATATTAGTTGATGTAGCAACCCAGTGAAGCAAAAGCCCCTTTCACTCATGAGACTCCCAGCTGTAGTCTGCCAGAATGCCAGGGGCTAAAAGTGCTGATGAGACTTTACTAGATCCAAACCAGTACCTGTATTGTTTCACTAGCCAGAATACAGGATGACTCCAGATAAGAGAAGCCTTTAATACCAGAGGAAAATTATTTAATTACTTGACTATATTAATCAATGCAGAGTTGTATCCACAAGAAATCTGAACTAATGACAAAGAAGAGTAAGGCTTAACCAAAAAATAACTTTAAAATTCAGTTTTGAAGAGCAAACATGTATCTTTGGGACGGTGTTATACTTCCGGAAATAACTGTGCTGTCAGTCTTTTTCTGAAGATCCTGCCGTGGTTGTCAGTGGTTTGGTTAGTCATTAAGATTTCTAATATATTTAACTTCTGAAGTTTTAGTCTCAGAATGCTTTATTTCCCACCTGTTCAACTGGGACACCTATGGCTATGTTAATGCTTGTTTTGATACGTTTCATTTTGGCCAGTGACAATAAAATTATTACAGAAAGTGACAGGCATAAAAAAGACAAAAAAAAAAAACTGACTAAAATTAAAAATTTCCCTATCTCTATTTAGATTGACATAAACAGGATAGAGCAGTTGCCCTGAAACCTTCTGCTAAAGGAAGGTATGAAGATCTATCCTCTCTAACATGCTTATTTTTATTTGGTTCACCTCCTTCTTCACTATATATCTCATAAGCAGTATAGTAGTGATGAACGACAGTATTCTTGATTTAAATTATAGAAGCAGTTATGCTGTTGTTGTAGTGTAAGTATTGCAGCTTGGCCTTTTGCGTTGTAAATCAGTTCTGATACACAACTTAACCTTTGTGTCATGCGTTCATTTTCCTTTCAGTGATCAAGATGAGATTTCTGTAATCTTTCTGGATAATAAAGTAGCTTTTGTATATCAGCATCTAGCACTCAGTTCATTTCTGGTGAGCAAACTTGCCCTATTTTTTTTTTTCTTCCTTCACATCTCCTCAAAAACTGAATCGCCTTAATTGGGTAAATATTTTTAGCCGGTTAAAAGTACATCAAAGTTCTCAAAGGCAGAGTCCTGTTTGGACTTCACAATCTTCTGCAAATTACCCTCAGGCACTAAAACAAAACTGGGTTGTTTTTCCACTAGGAAATTTACAGTGGTGTTGGCTTCTAGTTGGTCTTTGAACATCTTTCCAATTTTAGCTGAGACAGGCAAGTAGTCTCAAAGATTCTGAATGCCTTGAAAATAGTTGGATAGAGGAGAAAAAGCCTTATGTGCTCCCATATTGAGAAGAAGGTCAATATGCTCATCTTTTCCCGGGGGGGGGCGACGGGGGGACGGGGACGGACAGCCACATGAGAGAGCCAGTGGAAAACAAGCTTCATTAGTGTCACTGCTTAGCAAACTACTCATGTCTTTGCCTGGCTCAGTTAATGTTAACAAAAGACTAATCCCCCACACCCTATTTAGTTTAGATCTGAAAATCTGGTAAGATATGTATGCAGAGTGCTTTTAGGATACCTAGAAGGCTTCAAAGAGCATTGCTCAAATAAAAGCATTCCAGATAATCTTATGAAACTAATCAGAAAAGTGTTTGATATGCTAGCAACATTAAAAAATGCAAAATGATCCTATTGTAAGTAGGAGTTGAAATGTTTTTATCAAGAAGTTTCTTTGAATTTAAAATTACCTAATTTAAATGGCATAGTTCAGGGTCACATAGGAGTAGAATTTAAACAAAGAAACTTAGATGATTTTAAAATTGTGGCTTAGTTGATATAGAGCAATATTAATCATTATTAACCACAGTACCAGCTCCAAGTCTTAGCGCAAGGCACAAATTATTGTGCTGATTTGGTGAGTGAAAACACATCTTGCATTTCTAGAGCAACGTGCATGTTTGTAATTACTGTAGTTGTGAGTTACTTTTTAGCTTTTGATCTACAATAGGAGGGTCCAGTTCTGTTGGTTTGACTTTCTTCGGGAATTGTATTCGTGGCCTGGCTCCTACAAAAGTATTTCAGGATTTGTAAGGGTGTGTATCAAAGCAATTTGATTTAACTCTCTTAATTGGTAAGTTCCAGCAAAGGACTAAGTTGGCTTTTGTACAGATTTGGAAGTAGTTTTGCTTTATTTAAGTTAATGAGAATTGGTCTGTAATATTTTTCCTCTGTTAAACTAATTTTATCAAAACATCTTTTAAAGTCAGTTATTTTCAGAGGGATTGTTCATGTTGTGTTCTTAAGCTCTTGTGCTGACATACAACTAAACTGAAAACCAGTGGGCTGGGATGAGAGAAGCTGGTTCCGGTAGGTGCCTTGCAGTGGGCATCCTACCTGCCCGTTGAAATTTACTGCAATTTAAGAAACTTTTGAGCCTTATTTTAAGAATACTTATATTCCCCAGACTAGGTTAGTTTTGTGTCCTTGCTCAACAGCTTTCAATATGGTTGTTTCATGTCTATATTTACCTTTTACAGATCTTCTGGAGTTTTCAGAGGATGCATCTGGTGTGCCTGAAGGCAATAAGAAATCCACAAATAAACAAGGTGATAAAACTAAGGAAAACACCAGGAAGATTTTTAGTGGGCCAAAGCGGGTGAGTAATAATACTGAGGCCAAGACAAAGTTCTTATTTTAATTAACTTTTCAGTATTGATGTTTCTTCCTATATATGTAACAGGGCTTTTGTCCCAGTTTATATCTGCACTTGAGATAATTTGTTGGCTTTTAAGATTATATCAGGAAAAGTAAAACCTTCAAGTGCAAAATTTTTTTTATCAATTACTGAGAATTTCACTTTTCAGGTGCAAGTCTGGCGTGGCACAATGGTGATGCGCAACCTGGGTGCATTCCCTTCTAGATGATTGTTAAAGCAAAGCACCATTAAATGCTGTGTGGTTTTTTTTTTTTCTTTCTTCGCCT
This sequence comes from Fregata magnificens, assembly GCA_013389945.1. Classification (NCBI taxonomy): domain Eukaryota; kingdom Metazoa; phylum Chordata; class Aves; order Suliformes; family Fregatidae; genus Fregata; species Fregata magnificens. Next base: position 25,696 of record WAAD01021839.1, on the reverse strand, counting down.
CCCCAAGAAATAACTGTCATTATAGGATTGAACCTTTCTGAAAGCTTTAAATCTGGCATTGATATAGCCTTTATAAGGAGAAGTGCCTGTATAGTGTGTGGAAAAGTGAGATTTTTCTTTTAGTTCAAGAAGGAAAAGTAACCCCCAACCCCACCCCTGTAAACCCAAACTATGTAGTATTCAGTATGAATTTGCCCTTTCATACTGTGAATGGAGCTTATTCATTTTGTTGATGCTAGGTGTGGTTTATCTTACCTGTTATTATAGGTTACACAGTATTTTGAGGCTTTTAAAAATGTGCATACAGCAAAAATTGTGTTTAGCTATTAGGTGAAAGTTTGCAATAGTGGGATGCATGTAATCTCCACTAAATGAAGTTTTTATGACTTGATTGTCCAGGATACCCATTTCTAATGCTTAAGGCCTTTTCATATGCTTTTTGCATAACACATTCCCATTGTCTGGTGAAGAGAGTAGCTGTCTCACCATTGCTGCAATCCAGAACTGGGGTAGTAAGAGAGAGAGGGAAATGCACTTGTATTCCTTCTTTCCCTTTGAGTTCCATAAGTTCTGCAAGACTCGGCAGTTGCATGTTACAGTAGAAACTCTCTTTTATATATGTTCAGAATGTGTTCGGCAGTCTAACAGTTGTAAAAATTTTTTTTAAAAATTATTTTCCTTGTTATTTTTCCTAAAGAATTCTAATAATTAAATCACACTCTAGAGTTTCTCATAAAAGTAGCTAATTACTTGTGTTATGCGACAGTTTCACTTGAAGCAATTTTTTAAGGGCTTTTTTGGTCTTCCAGAACCAGAAGATTTATTATCTCCCCAGCTGTGTTGATATAAAATCATTTTCCATTTAAAAATGTGGATTTGTGGGTGGAGGAAGGAGGACAAATTTGTTTTGTTTCTCATAACATGCAAGGGGGTATTTTCATTTGGGAGGACGCGTGACCAATAAGTACTGTCAGTTGTAATGTCCTTTTGGAAAGGAGTATTGCTTCTGGTTGCTTCATGACTTTCGATTAGAATGGGGAGCTCTTAGCTGCTAACTCTTGCCTCCAGAGTTTGAAGTCAGGCTATTGATAAATGAAGAGGGTCTTTTCAGAACTGAAATAGTATTTCCTGTACATTAGAGTTCCTCAGCTTCTGCTGATTAATCATTTTTTTTAAAAATCAGCTTCCTATCAGTGAACATATTACAATAGACTGAGAAACAGAAGTACAGGGAATGTAAATTTAACTGTACCTTTTTTGCTGTATGTTTTAGCAGCATAAGACATCTGTGGATGTTCTGGTAAATATGGAATTTTTTATGTTTAAATATTTAATCTACTTCAAATACTATTCTATAATAGCATTTTATGTGTTTCTTCTTTAATTTTTATACTTTAAATACTTGATGGTTTATATGAAAACATGTTAATTAACTTTGAATGTATATATCATGAAATTATGTGTGTGTGGGGGGAACCTTATAGCAATATCATACTGTATGAGAGAAAATGGTTTCAACTCCAGAAAATTCTCAGTTGGGAATAAACTTAATTCAAGTGGGAAAGGTGAGAATTAAACAGCCTTTTTGACCCTGTAGTGGTGTAATGGACCTAGAAGTAGAAATTGCTGTAATTGCGATTCAGATTTTAAACTTTAATGTTCTCTAATCATACGGCTGTTAGATGGAGTTACTAAAAAAGCTTGTAAAGCTTGTTCTGATGGTAATTAGAGATGCTATAATTATCTTCCAAAACTATATATCTAGACTCTTACTCTCACTTGCATCTTAAGGGAATTTTCATTCTGGGAATGAAAAAAAATGAACTAAAAGTATTAACCTGACCATAACTAAACAATCTAAAAAAAAACCCACCTAAAACTCTGAAATTTCTTCACTGTCTCATCACCATTTTTTTTTCTTGTAGAAACTAGCAGAGATAGTATTAATTATTTTCTGCTAGGTGGTGATGTTAGAGGTATGGTGCTTTGCATCACACTGAGCTGAAAAGTAATTAGCTCTGTTAGTCAGGAAGCAACAGGTGGTATTGTTAAACTTCAGTAGATCCGGAAAGCTGAAGTATTTTCTCCAGTTCATAGTCAGCAGGACTCTCACCCGTGTTTGTGCTTTTGAAACCTGGCCATTGTACTCTAATGTTAAAGTCCAGTTGTTGAAACTTTGAGCATATGTGTAATAAAAGATTATGGATGTTATTGACTTAGTGAATAACAGTGTTTCTAAAAACTGCTTTTGACGTAAGGAGTCTCATTGAAATCACTGACTCTTCACACACATAATAATGAGCATAAAAGTTGCAGTAGCGTGTACGTTATGATAGGTATGTAAAGTCTCCACCAGAATTCTGCTTTTAAGTAAATTTAATCTCTTTACCCTGAGCCTGCGTTACAGGGAGAATATTATGTTCCGTAGCAACATAATTATGTACTTAGAGTACATAAATATTGGCATTACTTGACTTGCAAATTATGGGTGTGAAGCATACATGAGTAACATCTGCAAAAGTTTGTTTGCAGCTGTTTACAGTTTTAATTCAACTGGTTCAGTAACTCGTGCTCTAGCATGCAACTTTTGGGAACTCTGTGGGGCTGTGATATGCCCACCTGCTGGTCTCTTTGAGCTTGGTTCCCCTTTTGCAGATGAAACTAATTCTTAATTATCAGGCAAAAACCAGTAAGGTATCAGAGAACTTTTTTGTTGCTACGGTCCAAATCTACTCAGACTAAAGGCTTAAAATAGGGACCATAAAAATTCTTTCCTGAGGTTTCTTGCTCTTGCCTCTCTCACCACAGATTTGGGCCATAGTCAGCAAATGAGGAGAATCAGTTTTTGTAGGAATACTCTGGAACAGTTCCCAATAGTCTTGTGCAAACTATGTATGTCTCGAAATAGGAACCTTGGGGGAAAAAAACCAAGTTAGAAATGTAAGCTAAAGACAACTAGTCTATCCCCAAACTTAATCTTTTGATCAGTCCTAGAAGTTGATGACTGTGCCTGGTATTTTGTGCCAGAGCTATAAAGTCAGTTCAGCATGTCTGTTGTCCAGCATGTCATTAAGGACCACCAAATCCTCTGAACTGGAAATTTTCTGGGATGACCCTCTGCTCTTAAACTGGAAATGTATGACAAAGAGTGACATGCAACTCTATGCCCATCCTAGTTCTCCCTGTGGCCATAGGAAGCCAACCTAGACAAAGTGAGTGCTGATTACCTTTGAATATTCCAAGGAAAGAATGTAAATAGAGTTGCAAATCATAATTAAAAGGTATGGGAGCCTTTCAGCTTGACGGGCCAGGGAGAGGGGGAAGACTGTAATCCTTCTGTTAGTGCTCTTCAGTGCTGCTAAGACATATGGGAAGACTTACTATGTCACATGAAGTGGGACAAAGGAGGTCTAACGAAAAAAGCACTGACTGAAAAGGAGTGTGGCCAGCAGGTCGAGGGAGGTTATCCTCCCCCTCTACTCGGCCCTGGTGAGGCCACATCTGGAGTACTGTGTCCAGTTCTGGGCTCCCCAGTTCAGGAAGGACAGGGAACTGCTGGAGCAAGTCCAGCGGAGAGCCACAAAGCTGATCAGGGGACTGGAGCACCTCTCTTATGAGGAAAGGCTGAGAGACCTGGGTCTGTTCAGCCTAGAGAAGAGAAGACTGAGGGGGGATCTTATCAATGCTTACAAATATCTGAAGGGTGGGTGTCAAGTGGATGGGGCCAGACTCTTTTCAGTGGTGCCCAACGACAGGACAAGGGGCAATGGGCACAAATTGGAACACAGGAAGTTCCAGCTGAACATGAGAAAAGACGTCTTTACTGTGAGGGTGACGGAGCACTGGAACAGGCTGCCCAGAGAGTTTGTGGAGTCTCCTCCTCTGGAAATATTCAAGAACTGCCCGGACGCAGTCCTGTGCACCTTGCTCTAGGCGTACCTGCTCAAGCAGGGGGGTTGGACAAGATGATCTCCAGAGGTCCCTTCCAACCCCTACCATTCTGTGATTCTGGGACTCTTTCAAGTAGACATACCCAAAAGCAGTCTCCATGTTGTGTTTTCTCAAAGTAGCATGAAATTTCAAGGTATTAGATGAGTGCTATATCAGGACTTTTTTTTTCTGTGCCTTAGAATAGGTGAACTTTAGAAACGAACCTTTTGGAATTAATTTCTTAGATGTTGATATTTTTTGCACTGAGTATATTTCATGAAGCTTCCATGCTAGTATCGACAGAATGCAATTTTAGCACCTATAAAAGACTGAAATTTTCTTGAGAGGGTAAAACATATACTTTTTGTGTTTGGTAACATGAGGAAGAAAGTACTCACTGCATGGACAGTCTACATTGGTGATTCATGGACTGTTGTTCAAACTAAAAACTAACCTGAATGCTAGTCCATTGCTGAATGACTTCTGACTTCAGTTAAAATCTGTGTGTTTCCCTGAACTACTCACTTTTGCTATGAGAATTGAATGTTTATAAACAAATTTAAACTAGCTTAAATATTTTTCTTATTCTCTTGTCTTGCTGTGCCTGGAGAAGTTTCTCTAAACTTGCATGTTGAGGTCTTAGCTGTAGAAAACCTGTCTGTTTTGTGACTCTGTATACATTTCCCCCCATGTACACAGTGAACGGGAAGAACATTACATTGGTGTGCTGCTTTTTTTTTTCTCTTGTTGTGCACGCATTGGGTTGTACATGAAAAGGTATGGAAAAACCTCTTTGCCACTAACTTGATTATCATAGCGTTTCCTTTGGGCCACTCAATCAAGTACTGGACCATGGAATTTCCCATGCAAAGCACTTTCCTTGTTTTTACCAGTGGCATTGCTTGAAAGTTATTCCACTAGTGTGGAATGTATTTGTTAGGAAAAGCTGAGATCTTCTTGTATTATGCATTAAAAAACAACAACAACAACCCCAAACTCAACAAAACCCAACCTACTGTAAGGACTGGTTTTGCCTGAAAAAGACAAAAAATACTGACAGAAGTATTTGGTGAAGCTGCCTTTGCTCTCCTTTTGCTCCACCTGCTTGCTCCTGTTCCCTTGCTGCTTCAGTTTCGAAAGGTTGTGTATTGAACTAAATTGAAGAACCCATCTGTGTTTAAAAAAATAACCCACTAAAAGGAAACATTTAACATAAATCTCAGTCTGGTTCACTGGGAGACTCTAAACAATTGTATCCACTCAGATGAGGGAACTGAAGAAGAGAGATTAAGTCATCTTAACCTGGTTAAGTCAACATTGCAACTGAGAAATGCTCACTAAACACAGTCGGCGTTAGCAGGATTACATGCATTACTTTGATCAAGTGACATTAATAGAGTTAGTCATGACAGTAGTGTTGAATACATGAATGAAGTCATTGCTGAATTCAGACATGGCTTAGCCAACAAACTGCATCTGAACTCTGTATCCAAGATAAAAACTTGATCCAGTCATAACCCTGTAGCTATTTATTGCTTTTCATGTTTTATTCAAGTTTTACAAATAACTGCTGTTTTGTGCCCAACAAGGTACAGAAATCTGTGCAAGATTTTTGTAGTGTGGTTTTTTTTTGACAGGTCAGTTGTAAGGACGTGTTAAATCATTACTCAGTGAAGAGCGCTAATTTCCAGTTATCGAGTGCTGAACCAGCAAAAAAAAAAATTTTTTTTTCTTCTGTGTGACTTCAGTTTGATCTGCAACTAGTCCATAGGTCATTATTTAATAGCATCTTTCTTGTCCTGTAGGCAGTTTTTTTTTTCCATGAGTAGGTTGTTTTCACTGAGTTGCCATATTCCTGTTACAAATTTTAGGCACTGTGAGAAACTGTCAATCCCTGAAAATAAAGCTTACGTGTGATCCTGTTGTTCCTAATAGGATTTGCTGTAATACAAGTTTAAGGGTATAACCTATGAGAACTTTTACAGGTTGATGTGAGCTTTTTCCACTGGTGCTTCATGCTGACTGGAAGCAGCTATAAATATCAGCTTGAAACAAATGCTGTATCTAAGCTTACTTGAAGGCCAAGATGAAATACTTGTACCTGATCTTTGAAAGTGTTTTGAAATTGAAGCAGTACGAAACCTTGCATGGCTCTTGGTTTGACTGAGTTACAGCTAATATGAGTGTGACGTGTGTGGGAGGGGAAAGAAACTAGGCTGTGCTGTGATCTGTAGTTTTCCACTTAGCTTGTATTATACTTTACAGTAGATGTTTATCAAAGACATCCTGCAAGTAACACTTATTTTTGCTTGCCTGCAAATGAATCTCCGTTTCCCCAAATGAAATGTTTAATTTGGTTTTTGGTGGTGGTGTGTTTTTTTGTTTTTGTTTTTGTTTTTTTAAAGTTAATGTATGTGAAGATTAATCTATCTTAAGTGCACAACCTCAGGTGGTTTTGGTTAATTATTTTTCCGCAGCTTATTTTAAGTAAATAGTCTTGGAAAAGCAGCAGTGGACACGTAATTGTAAAGTTTTGCTGTATCAGTCATAGCCCTTTCCATACGTTTAGTGGTAGGATCAGAGTAGACTGGTCAGAACTAATTTTAAAAAGAACTGCCTGTCTTTTATATTGCATAACCTTTAGGAAAAGAGTGTCCTACCAAAAGGATGAACAGTTATAACAAAGCATTTTTTCAGTGATATTAAACTGCTGATGCTACACGCATTGAGCTGCTATTTGCATCCTGATTTAGGAAGTCAAAATTGCTTTTTTTTTTTTTTTTATAGGAAAGATTATTAGTTGACACTTGCTATTTTGACACTGTTGAGGAGTCGAGCTGAATTTTGACAATCAAAATATTCTGTGAAATCTCTGGCTTGTATCAGTTTAGCGCTAAGCCAGCAGTCTGTTTCATCAGCAGTTTGACAAACAGTGGTGGTCAGATCTGACAACCTGTGACAGCATGTTGCTGCTTCTGCAGTACATTCCTTTCATTTACTGGTGAGTGCTTCTGGCAGATGGTCTGCCCAGTCCTGAACTGAAGTGTTTTTTTGTGAGGTTTTTTTGTCCGAAAACTATTTGTTGGAATGATGCACAAGAGATGAGCTGTTCTAAGTGCTAACCAATTATAAACAGCGTGTGTATTTTAAGCAACTTTTATACTACTGGAATAAAAATGAATTTTTAAAAAAGATAAAAGATGATAAAAGGTAAGAATAAATCTGTTTCTTAAGAAGTTGATTTGTTAAAAACCAAAGCTTCATATTGATACGATTATTTCACTTAACCTTTGCAAAACCAGATTCTTTGGTAAGCACATTTATTTAATACTGGCTTCCTAGTGCTTACCATTTAGGGATTTTTTATTTTCTATTATTAATGTAAATAGACCAAAACCAATTCTTAATTTTTAGGTTAGTAAACAGGATACTAATCAGGACTGGCAGGTTTTTAGATTAGTCACATAGTTTGAAGAGTGAAGTAGCCACTGTAATTTTACTGAATTTAGTTGGGGCATAACACCTTGAAGCCATTTCAGAGTGAAAGCAAATGCCAAGAGTTGCTCTGTTAACGTCAAGATAATGGTTTGATGCTGATCAAGATTATTTTCTTCCCACTCCTTCATATTAAACCGTGGTGAAGAAGGGTGTGTTCTGGTACATGCTGAGCTGAGATCCTTCTACCTGGCAAAACTGCTTCCTCGTCTGTCCTCCACATGCAACTCTTAAGTAGAACTGTGGTAGCAACATTGTTGGAAGTGCATTTCTTCCCCTGTGCAGTGTCAAGAAGGATGTTATCAGTTGAGACACAGCTTTGTTCTGAGAAAGGTAGGGATGCAAAGTGCAATGTGAAGGTAACAGGCTAAGTCCGCATAAAGGCAAGAGGAACAAATGAAAAATAAGCATAGAAATCCTTCTCCCCTTGTGTGCACTTATGCTTTTCAGGAAGTAGAGAAATGAAGTTGAATGGAAAATGTTTAATGTCACAGTGGAAACTTTTTTTACGGTGAGATAGATATAGAGATATATATATATATATATATATAAATAAGTGTTTTATCCTTCCAGCTCCTACTGGTATTAACTCTTAGGCCAGAAGCAAAGATGCATTAAAACATTTTTGAAACAAGATTCTCTCTTGCATCTTTGCATTTCCACCCCCCATCAGTTGCGTAGCTCCCAGTAATTAACTCAGTGTTTTAGTAATTAGGCAACACAGGATAACTATGTAGGATAAATGTTACGTTGCACAAGGCCTCAGTTCTGTAGAAAGTTCTAAAACAGGAAAAACGCTCAAAGAGATTAAAATATACTGGTTTCATTTGCCAGTGGGAGCTTAATTTATATGCAGATGAATATGCAAAATTGTCTTCACAGCTCCCATATACTGTATGAGCGCGGTTGGTTCACTCAGCTCTGTCTGTGACTTTATGTACATTAGATAATAGTGCAATACAACACGAGCACATCTTGAGTGAAACAGTTGGTGTTGAGGGCCCAGTGTCCCCATTATACATGTCTAGAAGTTTTTACTTTGAACTAGCTTTATTCTGATCTGCTTTAGGGAATGCCCAGTAACAGCTGGCATGAGGTAGGTGCTCTCTGGAAGAGCATCTTCAAGGTTGGTTTCATCAGAAAGGAATCAGGTAAGCATACTCGGAGACTCAGTGATGCAAACCACAATGTCCTAAGTGAGGACATCTGGGAGATTTATTTGAAAAATTTTTTACTGATCCAAATGGAAGCGCTTATGTGGGTGTGCACGCACGCGCACCCCAACTATATGACCTCTGGAATTTCATTGCTGTTGCAATTTTGTAAGGCTTTCCTGTTAATAGATGGATACACTTTGAGTAGATTAGGATTTGTGGGGGCGTGGGGGGATGTGTGTGTGTGTGTGTGTCTGCCTTTATGTAGCAACAAAGAGGGCAGGAATTTTGTCTAACAGTTTTTATAAGGGTGTGTTTGTGCCTGTACAGTTACTTGCAGGCAAATGCAGGTTTTTCTGTTCTCTTGACTGAAGTGATATGTTTCCAGTGTTGTGGTGATATGTCTAAACTAGTGTACCCTGTCCCTTTTAATTAGACTTAACATAGGTTTCAGGCCAAATTAGTAACTATAACCATATGGCTTCTGCTTCTGAGCTGACCGGTTTTGAGTAGGCTGGGTGTAAGCAGCATACAGAACACCATTAGCTACTTCTGTTAAAGAACGAATCTCACGTTTATCAAACTGTCCTGTTTCTTCAAGTTAAATTTTCATGGTTCACTTGGATGTTTGACCCATCATCTTGTTCTGCCCTGTAGGCCTCCTTTTGAGCTTTGAGGAAGACAAAACATTTTGCACTTCTTCAGAGGTCTGATGCAAGAAAAGCTTCAGTGATATTTTTTTTCCCCCTGCTCATTGTGTTGTCGTCTGCTGACTTGTCTACAAGGCAGCCTTGTCTGACTAAGAACTTGTAGTTGTGTAGCTATGTGCGTGCATAATGTTTTTTGTGTGCTGCATTAAAAGGTATAGCAGCTCACGATTAAGTGGTCCATGGCACCCAGAGAGGATTTATTGGCACTAATCTGTTACTGTGATCCAAATACTGGAGATTGAGTTCACATTTTGAACACAGAATAAATGACTTAGTCCTGGTTTGCTTCTGTTTTTTTAACTGCTGTTGGAAACTGCTATCTTATCTGGAGTCCAAATTAACTTTTTTTTTGTGTTATATACACAACTCAGCCTGTCCTGAGTTGATGGTCCATCTTCCTGGTTTTGAAGCGTAGTTTCTTTGCTCTGAATGGATGTTCATTCCTTTCCCTTTTCAAAAGAAACAGTCCATTATGAGTAGTTCTGTGCTGCATAACATGCTTGTTATTTTTTTCCTGTTCAAAGTGAGACATGCAGGACAGAGTAGTACTCTTAATGATTTATGAATACTGAGTGGTAAATAATCACATATCTTGTTTTATTGTTTTGTTGGGTTGGTTTTTGGGTTTCTTTGGAATTTAGTGTAGTTCTGACGAGCATCTGACATATACAGTCTTACTGAGTGCCCTTCAGATATAAATAATGCATTTATCAGAGTATCTGTTAAAAATGTTTTGGAGTTTTCTTTTGCCATTGTCTTCCACCTTGGAAAGCGTTCTTGCCTGCAAATAGCTGCTGTCTTTCTTGTTTTGCTGGTATTTTCAGCATGACTCATGTCCCTGGCTTTTATTTTCTGCTATTCTTCTATCTATGAATGGCAGGCAGTGCTGCATCAGTGTGTGCAGAGTGCCAACTCTTGAAAATTTCATCTCTGAGGCTTTCGGGGATGGGAGGTTAAGCATGACCCATAGTTTATGCCGTTTGGAGATGATCTTACAAAACTGACAGCCCTGTGCATTTTGTAAAATCCCTGGCATTACTTCTGGTTTTGCATCTCAGTTCATCCCCCAGAACCACATCCAGAGTCCCACAGTACAGTATGCTTTATACCCTCACTGGAATATTTGCACTCTTTCAGACATCTATCTGTGTGTAAACAGCTGTCAGTTCCATATATATGAAAAGAAGAAACTCTTCTGCTATTCAGCAGAAGCTCTTACAGCTGATTAATATTGCAGAACTTATTTTCCTTAAGAACACAGAATTCAAAGGAGTAATGTACTTCCACTTGCATCTATTCTAAATTAATCTTGAGGAATAATTCTGAAGAAAAGTCGGTGTTATTTGAATAATTGCAAGGTTGTCTTGTCATTAAGAGAAAGTAAGTCAGTTTCTTAAATTACTGCCACTTAAATATCAGTGTTGCTTCTTCAGGGAAGCTTGTTATCACAAGCATTTGAGTTGCCTGTAAAAAAACCCACCAAAAACAAACAAACAAACTCCTTTGCTTTTGTGATCAAGCCCTCCTGAAAAGTCTTTGTTCACTAGCATCCATTTGATCTTTGATACTTTTCCTGGCTTTAGTTCTGTCACGCAGTAATCTAAAGCAAGTCTACACGGTGCTTAGTACTGGCACAGTTTCTTTGCAATTGTTTTGTAAATTCATCTTCCTTTTGTGCTGCAAGAGAAACTGTGAAGGTTGCTTTAAGAGGTGGTGGTAAAGGAGGGATGTATTTGCCATGTCCATGTCCGTGTGAGTTGTAAGAGAGGCTCCAAAGTCTCTGCATAATGTGTTGGAACTGATTAGAACATATTTCTTTGGAAAGCAGTGTTGGATTTTTTTGCAAGGTGCATTTGGTGGTCGAGCTGTGTGCATTCAGTGTGAGACAGGATACTGGACCAGAGGGTAGGGATGCTAGGGAGCAGTGTCTACTGTTTAATGAAATATTTCTGGGAAGGCATGGAATCACAAGGGAAGGCACTTTGATCTAAAAGTGGAAGATATTACAAGGGGTAGTGGCTAAAACTAACCTTCCATAGGTATTTGAGGCTTTAAATAATTACCATTTTCAGTTATAGTTTAAGTTCTGTTACAAGAGAGCTATTAAATGATGATAACCTCATTTCTTAGAACAGGCATTTATTGGTGGCATTACTTGATATCTTACATAAAATGCAGCTTTCTTCTACATAGCATTGGTAGTGCCTCAGGAAGCTGTAAAGTGCTTTGTCACAAAACACTTTGGGATGCCCTAGCTTTTGATTTAGTAAGGGATTAAGGAAAATCAGGGAAGAAAAGCCCATTTTTGACTGTTAAATAAAAAGGATGCCATCTTTGACTTGGAAAGCCTCTGAGCCCTGAGTATTTAGAAGGAATTGTCTTTATCTGCTTGCCCTGTTGAACGCTTTCCTACGCATCAGCTGTAGCTCGCTGCTGAAGAAAACACACTAATGCTGTGTGGACCTTTTGATTATGCTGGCACAGTTGTTGGTATACTTTGTTCTTATTCCATATCGAAGCACTGAACTTGATCTGTCATCTGTGCTTCCTTGCTGTATACATGTGTATGCAACAGAGGTGCTAAATTTTGAAAAGCCAAGACTGCAGACACTCCTGTCGCATGATCAGCAAGGGCCCATCCCAATTGCTGCCTCACTAAGACAAGCTTGAATGCCAGTGTGGCTCTGGTCCCCCTGCACCTGACAAAGGCTGTGTTTGGTTCATCATGGAGCACAAGGCCTGAAGAAAAAGGAACATGCAGGTGGGGCACAGGCAGAGGCTTTGCGTAGCGGGGCAGCAAGTTATGGTGTGCTCTTCCCTTGAACTTCATAAAAATGGGAGTCCTGTAGTAGCAGCAGGGCCTGCCTTGGTCTGTGGCCCCGTTGTTTCTGCATCAAGCTAAGAGAATGGCATAAATCTAGGATCCTGTTGTGTGGGTTGCATCTCCCTGCAGCATCTCTCTGCTGGGTGCGCTGAGCCCGCCACTGCTGTTGCAGAGACCTGAAAAGCTCCTGTGCAGCATGTAGCTCCCGGACAGGAAATTCAGGAATATTAATATATTAGTATCCTTTAAGCAGGGATAGAATACTATTTGAGACTATAACTGAGATTTGGGACTATTAATAAAGAACATCCTGTGTTAACAGGACTTCTGGCAGCTGTAATGCAGTACACTGCTGTCAGAACTGTAGTAGCTAAGCTTCCCTGCAAGGTTAAGCAGAATTATGCATTAGCTAAAACTGATACTAAATATATGCTGTACTTTCGTGCTGGTTACTTGATAGAGTGTGTTATTTCCTTGAATTATCCCGTATGCCAGGATGTGGCACCCAGAAACTTATACCCTCTCTTCCCAATCTTAAGCATGTACTGAGATAATTTGTGGAACAGTTTTGAGTAATTCAAGGAAAAAAAGTGAGTATCTAGAAAATACTCAGCGGTTCTTTTCCATTACAGACATTTGTGAAACACTGTATCTTTCATGATTAAAAAAGCATCTTTATTACTAAGTTGTCCTTCCTTTGTTCATCACAAATCCTGAGTCACATTCCAGGTAAGAATTTGCTACTAAGAAATGTATGGGAGAAAAGAGAGTTGACCTTTTAACCATTTTGTTAGCAGTTAACTTTTTTCAAATAAGGGTCTGTATGGCACAGTCTTCCTATTTGTGGACAGATATGTCCTCTTGTAACTGTAGCAGCATGAACTTAAAACTGGTTAAGTTTTTGACCTTGGTGAGATTGTCAGGAAATTGGGCGAGTTAATGCTCCTGTTACTTGAGAAAGTTAAAAACTGAAATTATCAAAAACCTTGTTTTGGTATTCCTATGTGTGCCCGTGGTGGCTACATGTGGCTGCTGAAGGGCTCTGTGTTTTTTAAACTTGTGTTTAAAAGAATTTCCTTGGAAAATAGATAAAACTGTTAAGATGATGGCCATTGTATACTTGTTGCTGAATGGTACATGAGTGCTGCTATAAAAAAAATAGTTAAAACATTTCAACTAAGTTAAGTTTCTTGTGACATCAAAGCTCGCTGTAGGAGGGAAAGAGGCTTTTCTCTTGTCTGGAAACTAAAATGATTTAGTGCTTGACAGGTCTTTCAGGCTCTGAAAACTCATAGCTGAGATTTTCATTCTGCTAATATTCTTTGAAGTTTTGTTAGTCAGGGCATTCTTGTAAAGAATGGAAGGATGCAGCGCGGTAGAGTTTTAACAGTAATACAGAAACTCTGGACTTACAAAATCTACTTTATAGCTTTTGGCATGCCAAAACCTTGTTACACTTCATAGAATGGTATTTAATCCATAGCTGGTACTGCTAGGTTTGCTACACGTAGCCCCTCTGTGGGCTGTACTTGAGCCAGTATCTGTTTTAAAGTTGATACATTATAGTTTGACAGAAAATAATTTTTAATGCCCAACTTCTTTTTTTTTTTTTTCTTCTTAATATTTTTTCCATGTTTAAGATGCTGTATAAGTGTGTGTGAGGAGGTGTAGTTATACAGTTTACACAATATATGGCATGTTGGGAAATTGTGACAATTGTAATGGCATATTAGTCTGGAATATTATTATGCCACTAGATTGGTAAACTCAGATGCTAGAAATATAATTCTGTATTTGCTTCGTCTAAGAATTATATTGTATTTCCCAAAAATTCAAGGACAGTAAATTTTGATGCATTTTGATTTGCCTTGACACATTTTTGAGCAGGAAGCAAAAAAAAGTCCTCTTAATTTATTAATATGGATTAAGGCATTTCATTTGAGTGTTTTCTGTTCCTCCAAGCATCAAAGTCTATATCAATTCTACTTTTTTATTCTAAACTAGTCATATTTTCTACTGACATGGTGTTTGCTAACATGTTTTTTTTCCCCATAGCTGTCTGGTTTTGTCTGTAGGAAGGTTGCAGACCTTTTGTCTTTCAATAAATTTAAAAAGTAGAAAAACTGAAAAATTCTTGAAATACATACACAGCACGTCTTTTGCCATTTGAATGGGTCTGTATGTCTTGCAAACCATCAGATGCTTCAAAGTCTTTCAGGTTTTCTGATATATACGATATTGAGAACTTGTGTTGCTGGGAATACAGAAGAGGGGAAAAATGAAGCTCCTTTTACTTGTTTTGCAACATTAATTTTTGAAGTGTATAGTGACTACTGGTAGATTTGCTTAAAAAATAACTCTTATTTTTATCTTTTAGTCTCCCACAAAAGCTGTATATAATGCTAGACACTGGAACCAGCCAGAATCAGAGGCTCTGCCAGCACCACCGGTTTTGAAAACTCCTAGTGTCCCAGTAAGTAGACTGCTTTTTCTCAAGTTTAGTAAATCTCCTTTTAAGGTTCATTGATAGTTTTTTTTTGAAACACAAGTTCTTGATATCTGGTAATGTCACAGTAATTCAGAATGAAGTCCACTTTGTGATGTGAGCCATTGGGTATTTGATAGGAAAGAAATTGTCAGTGGAAATACTCTAGAATGGGATCTTCCATATCATTTCAATATACAGATACAAGAAAATACTTCAATCAAGTTATGTTCCCTAATCTGCTGAAGTTAAGCTTTCTAACGGTGGACTCCATCTTCTGTGAGAACCCCTAGGATTAACTTGCTAATACCCATAGAAATCAGCAAGTTGCAGGGCAAAAAGGAAAAACTTAAAAAGAGATATTTCATTTATTTTTCCTTTCTAATGGAGTAAAGTATTGTGAATTGCTGACTTGAGTCGTTAGACACTATGAAAGAAACAAAATTTTCTGTATACAGCCAGAAATGCTAATATAAACATAGCAGATATAAGCATGTCTACAAAAAGTAGACAAGAGGTAAAAACAGTTCTTAAAGTAACTTGTTCAAAAATCAGTGATTATTCCAAGGCTTAAGGTAATTGTGTGTTAACTCTTTTGAGACCCTGAGAACCGAGGATCTTGGGCTTACATATGTGTAAAAGTTGTTACTGATTATGCGAAGAGAGCATTGTACATTGTCAGTAAACTTCATTTCATTTGGTGCCTTGCTTGCAGTACTTGCCTGAGAATAGAAAATCAGAAAGTAGATATTTTTGCAGTGATAAGTCTTCAGGTTTTGTTGTCACCAGTTTCAGTTTTGGGGTTTTTTTTAATTCCACCTGTGTGATGTTCTGATACTACCTCCTCTTTGATTTATGGTTAGTTTTGGCTGCATCCTCACAGTATTGTGAACAGCCTTCCTTCGATGTTAACTGCACTGCCTGGAAAATGCAGATGACTCATTTTAAAATAACCATTACCACTAGTGCTTGAGGAGAGCAGAAATTTCAGTCCTGGGTTTCTCCTAAACCCCTTTCTCAATTTAAATTATGTGCATTTGAACTGAACCTTTTGTTGCTTACTGAATCTTTGTATTGATACTGATTTTTGTGAAGTACTCTGATAGTTAACTTACAGGCAGATTTTTTTCTGAGTCTTCTCAGACAGACTTCGAATATATCCTCTTCAGGCTAGGAAAATGTCTGGATCATTCATATTCAGACAAGCCATTTTGTCTTCTGCCAAACTTCCACTTTGTAACTGGAACCATCAAAATATTAAGTCAGGAATATGGCAGAGGTTTGGCTGAACAAACCAGCTAGGGGAATTTGTATCTGCTCATGTATTTGTTAGTATCTGCTCCCTTGTTCTCATGAGGGAATTCATCCACCAGATGTCTGCTGGAAATACAATACAGCAGAGACAAAACAGTCTACTAGGTTCCTGGAGTGTGTGGAAGATAACTTCCTGACACAGCTGGTGAGTGAGCCAACTAGGGAATGCGCCCTGCTGGACCTGTTTGTGAACAGAGAAGGACTTGTGGGTGAAGTGATGGTTGGAAGCCGTCTTGGGCATAGTGAACACGAAATGGTAGAGTTTTTGATTCTTGGAGAAGTAAGGAGTGGGGGTCAGCAGAACTGCTACCTTGGATTTCCAGAGGGCAGACTTTGGCCTGTTTAGGAGGCTGGTTGACAGAGTCCCTTTGGAGGCAGTCCTGAAGGGCAAAGGAGTCCAGGAAGGCTGGGCATTCTTCAAGAAGAAAATCTTAAAGGAGCAGGCCATCCCCATGTGCCAAAAGACGAGCCGGCAGGGAAGAAGGCTGGCCTGGCTGAACAGAGAGCTTTGGCTGGAACTCTGGGGGGAGACTTTATGACCTTTGGAAGAAGGGGCAGGCGACTCAGGAGGACTACAAGGATGTCACGACGTTATACAAGGAGAAAATTACAAGGGCCAAAGCCCAACTAGAGCTTAATCTGGCTACCGCTGTAAAAGACCATTAAAAAATGTTTCTATAAATATATTAGCAATGAAGGAAGGGCTGAGGAGAATCTCCATCCTGTATTGGATGTGGGGGGAAACATAGTGACAAGGGATGAGGAAAAAGCTGAGGCACTTAATGCCTTCTTTGCCTCAGTCTTTCTCTGGGTATCCAGCCCCCTGAGCTGGAAGACAGGGACGGGGAGCAGAGTGAAGCCTCCATAATCCAAGGGGGAATGGTAGCGACCTGCTACACCACTTAGACACACACATGTCTATGGGGCCAGAGGGGATCCACTCAAGGGTATGGAGGGAGCTGGCGGAAGTGCTCACCAAGCCAACTTGCCATCATTTATCAGCAGTCCTGGCTAACTGGGGAGGTCCCAGTTGACTGGAGGTTAGCAAATGTGACACCCATCTACAAGAAGGGCTGGAAGGAGGATCCGGGGAACTACAGACCTGTCAGTCTGACCTCAGTGCTGTGAAAGGTTATGGAGCAGATCATCTTGAGTGTCATTATGTGGCACGTACAGGACAACCAGGTGATGAGGCCCAGTCACATGGGTTTATGAAAGGCAGGTCCTGCTTGACTAACCTGATCTCCGTCTGTGACAAGGTGACCTGCTTAGTGGATGAGGGAAGCTGTGGATGTTGTCTACCTAGACTTTAGCTTTTGACACAGTTTCCCACAGTGTTCTTCTGGAGAAACTGGCTGCTTATGGCTTGGACGGGCGTACTCTTCACTGGGTAAAAAACTGGCGGATGGCCGAGCCCAGAGAGTTGTGGTGAATGGAGTTAAATCCAGTTGGCAGCTGGCCACAAGTGGTGTTCCCCAGGGCTCAGTAGTGGGGCCAGTTCTGTTTAGTATCTTTATCAGTGATGTAGACGAGGGGATTGAGTGCACTCTCAGCAAGTTTGCAGGTAACACCAAATTGGGCGGGAGTGACAGTCTGCTCGAGGGAAGGAAGGCCCTGCAGAGGGACCTGGACAGGCTGGATCGATGGGCTGAGGCTAATTGTATGAGGTTTAACAAGGCCAAGTGCCGGGTCCCGCACTTGGGTCACAACAACCCCATGCAACGCTACAGGCTTGGGGAAGAGTGGCTGGAAGGCTGCCTGGAGGAAAAGGACCTGGGGGTGTTGGTCAACAGCTGGTTGAATATGAGCCAGCAGTGTGCCCAGGTGGCCAATAGCATCCTGGCTTGTATCAGGAATAGCGTGGCCAGCAGGAGTAGGGAAGTGGTTGTCCCCCTGTACTCGGCACTGGTGAGGCTGCACCTTGAATACTGTGTTCAGTTTTGGGCCCCTCACTACAAGAAAGGTATTGAGTTGCTAGAGCCTGTCTAAAGAAGAGCAGCGAAGCTGGTGGATGGTCTAGAGCACAAGTCTTATGAGGAGCGGCTGAGGGAACTGGGATCGTTTAGCTTGGAGAAAAGGAGGCTGAGGGGAGACCTTATCACTCTCTACAACTACCTGAAAGGAGGTTGTAGTGAAGCTGGTCTCGGACTCTTCTCCCAAGTAACAAGCGATAGGACAAGAGGAAATGGCCTCAAGTTGTGTCAGGGGAGGTTTAGATTGGATATTAGGAAAAATTTCTTGATCCGAAAGGGTTGTCAAGCATTGGAACAGGCTGCCCAGGGAAGTGGTTGAGTCACCATCCCTGGAGGTATTTGAAAGACGTGTAGATGTGGTGCTTAGGGACGTGGTTTAATGATGGACTTGGCAGTGCTAGGTTAACAGTTGGACTTGGTGATCTTAAAGGTATTTTCCAACCTAAAGAATTGTATGATTCTATGCTGCTCATGTTATGATGTACATCTGAAGTTACTTCAGTCACCTTTTTTTAACCTTGATTTATATGTGTGTGATTAAGATTTAAGAGTTACAAGATAAATGAGCCTTGATCCAAATGTTCAGCGGTAATCCCTGCGTAGATGATCCTGCCTCTTTAATTTCTGTAGAAATTTGTTACCTGAAGATCTGGATAAATTTGTCTTAGGTTTACCTGAGAAACCTGTAGCGTGCAAACTGCTTATGCCAAGTACTCTTTATTATGGCCTCTCCAAGCTCCCTTGGAATTTGCTTTGAAGGGGAAGCCATTAACCAAGACTTGGATGAGATACTTCAGTGGATCTCCTGTGTTCACAGACTGATAAGACCAGAGTCGTCCAGTATGTGCTCTAAACCAGCTTTTCAGGGTGGTTTATTAGCATGTTGCCACTGGAGCCTAAGTAAGCAAATACTGAAGTGCTGCACAGTGATAGAGGCAGCATATAAAGAATACTCAGTTAATATAGCAGGTTGTTTTGGCCTATATTTTAAATTTGCCTGTCAATGTACAATGCACAAGAAGGCTTTCTCTCAAAATATCCCCTGGAGTAGGTAACAGTTAACGCATCCTCCATGCCTGCATATTAATTCTATTTTTTTTCAGTCACACTGTAAAAAAAATTCTCATTTTTCTGTGTAAGGAAACTAAGTACATGATGTTACTTAGAGGTTGAGGGTAAGTAAATGACCACTGGCATTGGCACTTGTACATTTAGAATTTGGCATTTGGAGGTCTTTTTCCTATATGCCTTGTTTTCTGTAGTTCGTCTTCACATCTGAATTTGTGTTAAAGAAGTAATCTGAAGATAATCTGACACTTAAGTTTATAGTAGCCTCAAACTAATACAGAGGAGTAGGATGAGGAGAAACCTCTGTAATACTTGCCTGAGATGGCTGGAAGCTTGTCAGTGGTTATTCTAGACCGAACATCAAGTTCTCTGCTACCTGTTGTAAGTTCAGAATAGTTTTTGCTGTATTTTGTGCTGTAATATGTTGTTCCTAAAACGTTAACAACACAAATATGATTAAGGCCAGTGTACGGAGAATACCATGAATTTAGAAGAGCGTGCTCTACCTGTTTGAGGCATGCACCATGCCTCTCTTATTTCTCTGTGTGGCAATTTTTTATGGTGCTACAAAATTTATATTGGTAGTCTTCTACCTACAGGCAAAATACAATTTGGAGTATCAGGTTGGAGAGGTTGGTTTTCTGATAGCTACACCCTGAGTACAGTAGTGCAGTAGCCTCCAGTAGTTAGAGATGAGAACAGTAGGCACGGAGTTTTTCAGTTCAGGCTATGTTGAGACAGTGGTTGCTCAATGCTGTACTCCTGTCCTGACCAGTGTACTTAATGATGGTTCAGTATAGCAACCAACTTAGTCAATCCTGGAAGCTCCAGTGTAAGGGGGTAAGGTCCTTGTAAGTATCAACAAATAATTGTTTCTAAACACTAAACTTGGTTGGTTTACTTACCCTAAAGCTTAAGGAACCAGTGTAAAGGACTTTTTTTTTCCTTCTCTTTTTTTTGGTTTCAGAATTCCACTGGAGCTTTCCTGACTACTTAGAACTGGTTTTTGTATTTAAAAATGCATACAATTTCTGACATCTTAATTTTTTTAAGAGTAGGTACATTATCACACAGCTTAGGTACATCTTGGTAGTGTAAGGCAAGGACTAAATAGTCCCAAAATGTGAGTTTGACAATTGCACACCTGTACTGTTTCCTGATGTATTTAGTGTATGTTTACATGCTCAAAACATCTGCCCATTTTAGCACTTTCTTATTAATAGGTAAGGCTATCTTCAAAGGAGGCAATTCATAAAGATGATGGAGTTTTTAAGGCTCCTGCACCACCTCCCAAAGTGATAAAAACTGTGACAATACCTACTCAGCCCTATCAAGAGATAGTAACTGCATTGAAATGTAGGAAAGAAGACAAAGAAGTAAGTATTCTTAACAAATTTTTAAGATAAAGAATTATTGGTAATCCTAAGTACTGAAGGAACAGTGTCAAAATGAAATTTGGCTTTCCTATTAAAGATAATATTTTTGTCTGAATAGTTGAATGGCCTGCATTAACTTCTTAATGTTTCCTTGCAGTCAAAACTGAATAGACTTTAAACTGTACTTGTTAAAGGTTATAGTCAATCCCAAGAGCAACTTACCTAGGTCAAAATATTTGTCTCTTCCAGTTATACACTGTTGTTCAGCATGTAAAGCACTTCAATGATGTAGTGGAATTTGGTGAAAATCAAGAGTTCACAGATGATATTGAGTACTTGCTAAGTGGATTGAAGAGCAATCAGCCCCTAAACACACGTTGCCTTAGGTAAGATATCTTAATATAAATCACTGGGCTTATATTTAAAAGACATATTGAATTAAATATTCGTCAATGAAGTGACCATGCTTTACAATGTTGTTTGGGTAGTTACCTGGCACTTCTGCTGTAAAGAATAAAATTTGAAAATCATCATCAAGATTATATATTGTGAATAATCAAAAGTAGTATGACTAGGAAGATGAAATAGAAAATTGTGCAGTAAGAGACATCTTCAACACTCTTGTTTTCCTTGCTATAAATTAAAAAAAAAAAAAAAAAAATCTGGTAACTTTCCTTTGTTTGGCACAATCCTATGTGTGATGTCCGTTCTGGTTTTTAATGCAAAATTCTATTCTAAAATAAAATCCCTGAGACTGAAAGTTTGCTGGCTATAATCTAGAACTAATGTAATATTGAGATACTGTTTAACTCCAACCGCCTGTTCCTTATCTTCTGTTGAAAAATAACATAGCTAGCATCCACTGGAAGTATTGTGGCCGCAATATTAATTGGAAGCTTCCCTAAGTTGTCTTGAACTACTTGTTGCACTCTTAATATTCAAGTTACACATTATTGCAAAGTTTGTATCAGAAATGTTAGTCTTGCTTTGAAAAAGATTATGACTTAATATCGGTGTCCATTCCCTGGGCATAAAAGTAATTAGAATGATGTTCTATAACCATGTAATAATCTTTTTTTATATACTTGTAAATTTTCCTCTCTGCTTAGCAAAACTAAAATGGTAGTGAAGGAAAAACTTGAATTCAGAGACATGTGATGAGGACACTTTACTTGAGATTTGACTGGATGAGAAAAAGCTTTATATGCTTTTAAGAGAGCTATTTTAAAAATTTATTCTTCGTGTTCCTCAAACTAGCAATGAATATTGTTGCTGGAGTGTAAACACGAGAAATCTATTATCCAGTTCGTATGTACAGTATGATAAGACTAAATTAATACCATAAAGACAGTTTAGGAGTGTTTTTCATATTGAGTGCACTTAATTTGCTCGTATGGCAAGCTTCCTAAGATCTTAAACTGACTTTTTAACTTTCCAAATTGATATCATGGAATGTAACTTGTATAAACACCATAAAAATTTTTTTCTTTCAGTTAACAAATTAAAAGAAAAGTATTTTTCCAAAGGAAATCAATGTGTAAGGATAGGAGTAGATGTAAAAGAATCAGAAACTAGTAGGTAAGCTCTAACTGGCGCTGTTGTGATTGGAGACAGAAAGACCACTTGTTCTTTAGACACCATACCATATGAATCTTTTATAATAGTCCATGACAGTAGTCATGGAAGGTTTGACTGCAGAATCACTCCCACATTACTCCACATTTAAAAGCAATTTTTAATAGTGTATATGTTGCACTGTGCTAGAAATGGCAGACAGCTTGCTAATAAAACTGGGGGAAGACTTCCATTTTTCAAATAGAACTGTTATGCTGATCACTGATTAGAC
Organism: Fregata magnificens; assembly: GCA_013389945.1. Lineage (NCBI taxonomy): Eukaryota > Metazoa > Chordata > Aves > Suliformes > Fregatidae > Fregata > Fregata magnificens. The sequence continues at coordinate 3,521 of WAAD01021839.1, read as the reverse complement.
TAATACATTCGTCAGATTTTTCCTGAAATCTGTAATGTTTCCATCAACCATAAATGCAGCAATGGGTATTAAAAATGTTTGGTTTTTTGTAAAAGTATTGTCAGGCATAAGCAGGACTAATCAGTCAATTAGATAACTGTTAGGTAGCGACAGAAGCTCACATTTATAATTTCTGATAATGCCTTGATCCATAATAAGCTCTCCCGTGCCTCTAAATCAGAGCTTCGTGCTTAAGCCATGAACATCTTACTTTCAATTTAATGATTTGAAATTATTTCAACTTTTGTTTGAAAGAAGCAAGTTCAGGGTACCCTTTCAAATCCTGTTTTTAGCCAACCTTATAAAGCAGACATAGTTTGGTGCTGGTAAGCAACTGTTGAATAAACTGCTGCTCGGTTCACCAATTACAAACTTGCCTTATACAAATTTTAGAAGAAACATCCTGACAGAGTTTGTCAGGGTCTGAGGTATATGGTCAGTCGTGTTTAATAGACTTGTTTATCTGCCATTTTTGTAAATGTGTTCATTTTAGTTGTTCTAATCCAGAATTAATTTTCTCTAGTGTAATCAGCTTGGCGACAAAGTGCGCCATGCCCAGCTTCCGAATGCATCTGAGAGCACATGGGATGGTAGCCATGGTTTTCAAAACACTGGATGATTCCCAGCACCATCAGGTATGGATACATTGTGCATTTCATTAAAGTTTGTTGATACCTGTCTACTTTCTATGAATTTTGTGTACACGTAATTCAAGGTCAAGCATCCAGTATAGTGCGCATCTGGGATCAGTGGCTCCATTTTAGAAATCTGTAGTGAAATGAAAAATAAGAGCACCTGCGTTCCGATGACAAATTCTCCTTCCACTGTTTATGTGCGTCTGGGTTTGGAAATTCTTTTAAAAAAATCATTTAAGCTTTTTAAAAAAACCTGTGCTTTGGATTGCTATTTTATATCTTCTCTTAAGGTTTTTTTAATAGTTTTATTGTTGTATTTATAATTTCCTTCAAATAAAATACATTTGAAAGGAATCCTTTCTCCTTATATTTAAAGATGGCTCTGAGTGCTTTTCTCCAGACTTGCTTGTATGTGAATTATCGCCTTTTCTGTAGCTGTTGTGGGGCATTTTTCATGTCCTGTGCTTGTCTCCTTGAGCATTCCTGTAATTGCAGTTGTAGGATGCCCGGAGTATGTGCAGTGTTCTATGATAAATCTAGGAAAGGTAAATTTTAACTACTTAATGGTAACATGACCCGAGAATTAAAAACTGAAGCAGTTTGGGTTTTCCTTCTTATCAACTTTACAAGTTTAATTCAGCTGTAGTAGAAAATGCTTGTTGTGGGTGATACTGTTTTTCCAGTGGTTGGATACTGTGCCTCTGTGGGGTATCCCTTGAGGTATTGTTACAAAAGCTGAACATAGGAAATGTTACTTCAA
>WAAD01021837.1:38884-57612 GCA_013389945.1 Fregata magnificens | reverse complement strand
CCATGTGAAGTCTATCTTTGTTGGTGATGGTGTCACCAGGGAAAGAACTATCCTATCAGAAATTATTGAGGTACACAATTAAACTGTGACAGTTTGTTGGGATGATAATCAGGAATGATTCCGCATTTGAGAGTTTGGATTGCTGTTGTAACGCCTCCTCTTCCCACAGTCCTGCTTCCTGCGAGCACCTGCAGGTGCCTGAGCCTTTGGTAGAGCAAGGGAGGAGTGTGAGTGTGTGAGGACAGGGAGAGATATCAGAGCCTGCCTTCATCTTCTCCTTGCCCAAATATCTGCCTAGAGAGGCCTCAGGAATACAAAGGAGAGGTATGGAGGTAGTGGGGAGGAAAAGGTCATTATAGAGGTGTAATGGAGCTGGCTAGTAATGCTGGGCACAAACTAGTCTGGGCAGAACTGCAGTTCCAAGTTATTGGCATAATAGCAAGCTTAATAACTTTAGAATTATTTAGCCCTGAATACAGATAAAACGGTAATATTACCAAGGGTAAAATTGTATATGCATATATACATACAGCTATATATATATATGCACATCTTTGTGGTTATAGTTGAATATGTGTAGATATACTCATATATATACACACAAACCCATATTCCTTTAAGTGCAGAAAATAGGCCTGACATCTACATCAAACAGGAGTATTTCTCAACATGCACAACCTTATCTAGTCCTTTTGATAAGATGTTAAGTCCAACGGGATGGGAACAGAAGAGAAGGGCTATATAGCTGTGATCCATTGCCCTATATCTTCTCTGTAGTGACAGAGTAGCAGTGTATCACAGCTTGTAAAAAAACTTACAATGCACAGAGAGTATTTGAAGAAAACATCAGCTAAGTCTTTCTTTTCAAATGTTATTACTTACAGAAAGTCACCAGTATGATAAGAATTTAAAATCCTATTAGTCAATTGAGATTTTTTTTTCTGTAATTTGACATGAAAGTCTTTTTGTTAGTGACTTTCATATTGTATTAGCTATAAAGAGGGAATGAAGAAGTAGGCTCTGGCTGCTAGCCAAGTCTGAGATGCAGTCCTGCCACAATAAATTCCAGGGTGAATGGCAGAAGCATGCAAATGAGCTCAGAACTCCAGTGAGCAGACGTGGCACAGATAAGGCGATAGGAAAGAGCAATGTTAACCTCCATTTCCACTATGACAAAATTGCTTGAAATTTGGGGGGCAGAGCACCGCCTCAGAGCTGGATTTTATCCTTTAGCCTCATATGCAGACACAAATGCTTCTTTAGCAGGTTGGACGGTGTCTGTTCCACATTATTAGGGATCATTCTTACATAAATCCTCTTCTTTTCCCAATTCATGGGTATAATTTCATCTTTCCGCTGTAAATTGCTTCAGGCGGCTTACTGGCTAATATTTCTATTTTCTTAGAAACCTCAAATATTTAGCAGAATAGTGTACCTCAACACCTCACAATCCCTCTTTGTGTGTGCAGAAAGAGAATAAAATTTGTGCATTGTCTAAATTAGGCTTCAGAATGAGGTATCTTCTTTTTAAGGAGTAAATGGAAGGAGAGAATCACAAGATTATGATTTTAGTTAGTACACCTATCTAGAGAAAGACCTAACTAGAAAAGAAAATCCATATCTAATTAGATTGAAAATTGTAGGGCAAATTATACGTGAAGAAAAAAAGAAATGATGAATGTGTATATTAACACATTCAATGCTTAATGAAAATATCTGGTCTTGGGTAGGTGTGGGTGTGTCTGTTTTCCTGAGGGTTTTTTTGGTGTGTGCATTGCAACACTTATAAAGGCTCTTCCCCCTACAGCCTGCAACAGAAATTCAAAGTTTAAATGGCATAATGAACAGATTTATGCAATTCAATTGTGGTGTCACTAAACCTTAACATAAAATTATACTGCTGAAAGTGAAAAGAGCTCAGAGGAGACAGCAGCCAGCATTTATCCAGTAATCAAGGTACTGTACTGATAGTGCTATGAGTGCATGATATAGGCCAAGTATTGCAAAACCATTTCCTCTTCTTTATCTGGTCTCAAAAATAACAGATTTAAAATAGTATAGTGAAGAAATCAAAGAAGTATGCACACATGTAATCAAATTTTCTAAATCTTATTTTTTAAGAAGTTCGAAGTTGTTTTCTAGTTTACTATAAAATGGACTTGGGATATAAATTTAGCATCCTATCTAAATCAAATTTTAGCACTGTATTTGAGTATTTGTTGCCAATGACTGAAAGTACTGACCCGTATGAAGCTGACTTGCATTCTGTTCATGGCTTTCCCAGTAATTAACCTGGTGAACTGTAAATTGTTTTCAAGTGCCTCAGTGTCCACATTTCTAAAATGAGGGTAATCGTTCCCATGAAGATATATGACTGAAAAGTACAACTGGAACCTAGATAGAGTAATATGCGCATTGAGCGAAAGAGACTAGTAGAAATGAGAAAGAAGAAAAAAAATCTTTGTAATTATATTACCAGGAGAAATCACTAATAGATTTGGGTTAAATTCTGGTTAGTCATTGGGTGTTCTGATTTAACATCTGCAAGACTAGAATGTTTATCTTAAATAATATTAATTGACAGCTACCTGAGCTAAACTGCTGATTATAGCAATGTTTTAACATAGAAATATGTTATAAATATGGGTATGCTAGGGGTAGCAAAAATTAGCTATAAAAGATAACGCTAAATAGTAGTGTGGGGAAGGAGGGAAAATACATGCAAGAGAGAGCTCATGCCTCAAAGTAAAACTGAACTTTTTTCAAAGCACTTTAATATATATATTATTTTCTGAGATACAAAACTTCAAAGCCTTTGGTAAAAATGTAGATAAACAGATTATTTTTATGTTGCTGAAGTGACTCATCATTTCAACAACACTTGCGATGTTTTTATGGATTTCCACCTCAAATTACTTGAGTTCTGTCTTATAAAAGATATGTTCCTTTTATCTACATTATTTTTATCTTCTTACTGAACAGAAAAAAACCCCTACTTTATAATCACCTACAGTACATTGTTTGATGTCATCATTAGACCACTCAACAAATGTAGAAAGGTATGATTACTACAGTATATGAAAGACTGTTGATAGTCACTACAATGATTTTTACTCATCTGAAAGAAAATAAAACACATAAAGTAGAATAATTTCTTCAAAAACAGAATTTATTACAATCTTGGAACAAAATTGGAGGCTCCAGGTTTTGTTAGTTGGTTTGTTATTGATACATGGCAGCCATACCAATTGAGTTTACAGCCTTTTCTGTCTGGAAGCCACCTGGCAACCACTCTCTTTTTCTCTGTCCTAGAACTCACTGTTTGGTGCTGTGAGTAGCACATGACACTTACTACATCCTGAGATGCACTTTGCATTAGGTAGAAAACTTAACTGGCAGTTAATGTAAAAAGTGATACAGATCTGAGGCTTGAACCTGACAGACCCACAGATTTACATGGAAATTAGGCACCTGGCTCCTCTTGGCATCAGTGGGATATAGGTACCTGAATACCTTTGAGGACCTGGCTTTGGCATTTTAGGGGACTACTTTCTTGTTTAGGACATGTGATCCCACATGTCATTAGGTTTTAGGAAGCAATAAAGTGGGAGAAGAATCACAGCTTTAGTTTTCCTTATTGTTTTGGATATTTTTGTCAGTCTGTTTAGATGGTGTTGCCATTTACTGCATTGTATGATTTCCTCCATAAACACTGTTTTAATAACCCAGAATGCTTTTGATAAAAGTATTTAAAATGTATCTCCAGATAGATCATATCTTTCCAATACATTATAATCCTTCCAGGAGATAGCAAGCATGAGTGCTAGCAGAAGCTTTCAAACACACTATAAAAGATCCAAGTTATGACAGTTCTTTCAAAACATATTTTTTCATTAAAATCCTCTGTATAGTTTGTGGAGAATATTACATTCAGAACCACACTCCCCACCTCAAAAAACAGGCATCATCATGCCACGGGAGAGTACAACAAAAAAGATATTTCCATAAAAATCAAAACAAACAAATAATCCCCCCCAAAACACCAATAAAAAAATCCTCCTTTACTTCCCAAACCTTTATCAAGGGAAGATATTCACATGGTTATTATCATTTCCTTCTAGAAATATGGATAAAATCTTTTCTGAAATTTTATTCACATTGCTCTTCTTCCAAGCACAATAGGGGAAAAAACCCTTCAATTACTTACTATTCACAACATTAGCAAAATTGATATTTATAGCAAATGCATGGGCACAATCTAGATCTGAATATGACAACCTGTCACAGTATACCACTTGCATCAAAAACGCTTTTATTGACAGTTTCGCTTGCTTTCTGGATTAATCTTTTTTCTTTATAATCTTGGAAAAATCCCCACTGAAAAAAGAACAGTATAAAACCTTCTGAAAAATTAGTAAAATGCCCTGAGATGATCCACCTGCTTTAAAGCTGAAGATATACTAACGTTTATATAATCAGCTTTCTGAGGCAAAACTTCAAAGCTTCCAAGCTACCTGCAAAACAGCACTGCCTGTAGCAGTGGAGTGAGGAGAAGGGGAGAGGATTGACAGGAAGAAGGACAGGTGGTAGGTGGGAAAAGGAATTACAGGCTTTCACTGCCTCATGGTTAAACTTAGCAGTATTTACTATTTAAAAAAAAAAAGAAAGAAATGGATGCTGCTGCTGTTGTTTTTATCACTGGTCATAACTATTTTATAAGAATGATGTGCTCTGAGCTGTTTGTGGATCTTGGTGGAAAGGGTACCAGAAAATGTCTTCCACCACCCACTTAACTTGCAGTCACCATTTCAGTACAGGTGCAGTCCCCCTGCTCTACATAAAGGAAGTGTTTTATCCCAGAGACCACTCTCTCTTATTCCCTCAGAGGAAAAGTCACAATTTATCTCCCTTCCATATAGCACCTACTGCATCTTGGTGTAATGACTATGTTGTCTTGGTAGGTGGAGAAATGAAAGGAAGCATTGCCCGATGGGGAGGAGAGGCACTGACCCCCTAGAGCTCCCTGGGAGGAAGGATGCTCTGTTTTACATCTGGCTGGGGCCTCTGCCTTAGGCATACATTTTCCCTCTGTGAGTGAGCCGAGTTGGTGGTGAGGCAGACTTTGTTTCAGAGATTTGCCACTAAAAACACAATCACTAAATAAGAGCACAGCTTTGAACAACATGTGCACAAAAGCATCTTTTTATATTGCATGTTTTTGCAGCTGGTGCTTACACAAAGAAACAAGCAGAGAATAATAGGAATACTCTTTGGTGACTTGTGTATTGGGGTATGTATTCCTGGGGTGGGCTTCATAGAGCACTGCTTGTTAACACAGCCCAAGTCATTTAAAAAAAATGGCAGTATACCCACTTTTTTATTAATACTTATTTTTAACCTAGACGTCTTTTGCTTCCTCTCCTGGTGAAACAAGGTCTATGTTTTGGGTGGGGTGAAGATTTCTGAGCCAGTTCCTCAGCTGGCCTAGTTAAAGCCCATTTACATGAAGTCAATGGTGCTAAGCCAATTTGCACCAGCTGTGAAGCCAGGCCTCCATGTATTTGTATTCATAGGAATGAATGCCTGATGTAGTTTTGATTGGTGATTGAATACTGCCAGGTTCTAAAACACTGGGTTATCATTAATCACAGCAGAGATGATTATTACTCTAGGCTTGATTCAGGCTATCTTAAATCATTTCTAAATTGTAATTTGCTTGAATCTAGGCACTTAAAGGTGTATCTGTATAGATAAGTACAGTCAAATACACACATTTTGCCCAGCACACTGAACTGGCTGGAAATGTCCAGCTATGGTCATATGTACTGTGTCCTGTATCACGTTTGGGCAGCATGGTGGCCTACCTTGCAATAAGGCTGCACAAACTTGCAACATAGCTTCTGAACCACATCTACTTTGTGCACGTCAAGCATGCAGTGAGGACAGAACGAGGAAACACCTATTTGCATTTGTCCTTAAATATTTCGGACAAGGTTTCAAGAAGCCTGTTTACAAACATCTCCTAGTCCATGGATGCATCTAAAACTCTCACACTGTGGTGAGGAATCCTAGGTACCTACCCTATCCTTCAGATCTCTTCTGATTTAGGGCATGTAACCTCTCCCCAGGGGGCTCCATCAACAAGATGCTCCCACACTGCTTAGGTCCCTCAGGAAATACTAAGCTCCCCGAAAAGCTCCCTAAGTCATATTCCTTAGAAGATGCAAAGCATACTCAGGAGCTTGCTGGTTTGGGTGTTCCTGTAGTACACTGGTGACCCCTGACTTTTGGCGCTCCTGTCTGCCTGTCAGGCGTTGAAGTTACTCTGCTAACAAGATTACAAACAAGACCAGTATGAGCTTGTGCTCAGCCCATCCTAGTTAAACCGGGTTCATAGACAACCAGGAGTGCAAGAAATGAAGTGGTAGGCAGAGGTGAATTAATAGACAGGCTGTCTGATTTGATTTTCTTTTGTTGTTGCTAATGTACATATCATTAAGATCATGAGATCAACCTTGAAGAACTGATCAAATGTGCAACAATCCATTCAACAAAATTGAACGCAACATCCTTGGATCTGAGGGAAGACTGCTCCCTGCCTCAGCAGCCTCCTTCTTCATCTTTCTTAATGACACTGAGAACTTTTACAATATATAGTTTATAAGCCTCTTCAGTCTGGAATGAAGCAGAGCATGCTATTTTCATGCTCCATAGGCTACCCCGTGTCGGTGACGCTGTATTCAATCTGTGAATTTAACAAACTTATCGAGGCACTGGATGTTAGAAACTTTGTGCTGATCCACATAATGTTCAACAACCTGCACCCTTTTTCACTACTAACCTGTGGTGATGTTGTCTAGTAGTTGCATGTTAAAGTGAGGAGGGGGGGAAGATGAGTAAGCACTGGATAAAGAGTTCTGAAGTTGTACTTGATGCTTCCAAGAAAGGAGATATGCATTTCTCTGTGAGAATAAGTTTCATCCATTCAGTTTAAAACACAAGGAAGGAGAAAGAGGGAGGTAAGCTTTAAAAATTCTGCAGAGTTTTGTTTGACTTCTAAGAAGAATACAGAAAAGAAATATAAGGATTAAGGGAAAAATATAAATGAGAATGAATATATAAAGCCAGCTTTGAGGCTGCAAGGCTCTACCAGAACTATCAGGTATGCTTGCAAAGGAAGTATTAGCATATGCATTGCAAAGCAGTGGAACTGTAATTGTGATGACAGTTATGAGCCCATAAGAAATATGCAGAGAAAGATAGGACTTTGGGGGGAAATTCAATTTTAGCACAGAACAGCCTGGTTCCATCTCTAATACCGAGTACTTTTTTAGCTAGTGCATTTGGATTATGGCTTTCCTGATTCTTCAGTCTGCTTCCAGCCTCTGCAAAAATTATGATGGCTGTGGGGCTGATATAGCTTGCACCAGCTGGCAATGGGCTGCTGAAGAATCTGTCAGAGTAAGCACAGCCAGAGCGCATTGTGTCCTGACCGCTCCTGCCCTGTCTCTGACGTGCTTCTGAGATGCCTTCAAGGCAGGCAGGCAGGCAGGGCAAAGGGTTGCTGGGAAAGCGATGTGATGTGCTGCTGCCACTGTGCCTCATGCAGAGGGAGCTCACCTAAGTAAGAATCTGTACATTCTTGCTTACACCTGTTAAAGGCAGTAGGACTGGAGTGCTGAAGGGATTTGGTCACTGACACCGCAAAACCTGAAGGCAAATGTGAATACATTTCATGCAGAAAGGCAGGCACTTCTGTGAGAACGGGCAGAAAGCTGATCCCAAGACATACTGATGGAGAAGAAAGACAGGGACACAGAAGAAAATGGCTGGCATTCACTGTAATCTCCTGAGATACCTAGGCTTAGCCCCAAGAGGATGAAGAACGTGTTTTACTTTGCTACCCAAGCTGTTTTAGCGCTAGGCTCTTGTGCAAAATGTGTCTACAGCAGAAGCCTTGTCCTGCTTGGACATCATCTCAGGCATACCCCAAGACTGGAGGCCCCAGGCAGAAAGGCAGAAGGTAGTGCCAGCTAACAGCCCTGGGGAGCAGGTGGGTAGCAAGATGCTCATCTCTTCCACAGTGGAAAACAGAAGAGCAAAACTTGAGGTGCCTCTTGCGGTTAAACCACACAAACAACTCAGCAGTATGTTTTGTGGATAGTTTGGTCAGCTAGGTACTATCAGTCAGTGGTGAGACTTCAAAGCCTAGTTCTCTTTGTATATCTAGACTAGACATTACCTTAGGATATGGTTTGTGAAAAGCTGGCAGCAAGGTGGAAGGATGAAATGGGACAGTGTAATCTCTCTCTCTACCACCTACCTTTATCTCCTTGTATTTCTTCTTTATTTGCATTTTTACCTAGTGGTTGCTTTTGTTCCCTCCTGGTCCTCCCCCTCCTCCTAGCTGCACTTTTCCTTACCTCAGTTGCTCTGCTCCATATGCACAACTTGGCTGGAAGCAAAACTAATAAGATTTTCAATCTACAAAGCACAGATGGCACTTTCCGTGCTTCAGAGACTGTCAATCTTGTTCGTCTCACTTCCTGGTCATTAGCAGAGAGAAGGAAGGAACGGGAGGTGCAGCAAGTCTCCTGCTAGGCTAGGAGAGGAAATGCCCCCTATCAGCATTGCTGGGGAATGAAGGTAGATGAGGAATAAGGAGAAGAATAGAGAAGCAAGACTCAATGCACAGTGCAGGAGTCTGGTCTAGTAATGACGTAGAAAAGAAAATACAAAACAGTATAAAAAGGAAATGCGCTAAAAAGAGAATAAAGTATATTTTAAGGAAATAAAGGAAATAAATAGGGTAAATACAGAAGATATGAAGAATGTTTGGAGAAGCAAGAGCCATGTGTTGGGAGATGGAAGAGATGCAGAGCCTTATGGCAAGAACAAGAACTGTACAGTAATGTCAGCTAGTTGTGTGGGTGGGTGTGACATTCGTGGGGCTGGAGTCCTAGGGCTGGAGCTGTGAATGGGAAGGCACAAAGCTGGTGTGAGACGAATGAAGACATGGCCAAAAAGAACTAATTCTATATTGAAAATGGCCTAGATTGTTGGTCAGGAAGGAAACTTATTGAGCCTTTTCCTCTAGCCTAGTTTTTTTAAAAAAACGTTCTTTGCTTCTGTAAAGTGTGTATATGACTGTCAGATTTTTCCTAATAGCTTTGGGTTTCCTAACCAATTACGAACAACTTTAAAAGATGGGTAAAGGCCTCAAATAATATTTTTCTAGAGATTAAAAAAAAAAAAAATAGAAATAGGAGCAGCCGTATGTACTGGGCTAAAGTGAACCCCAGCATAGGGTTGCAAGGAGTCTGAGACCTACCCCTATCCCTTCTTCCAGTCAGCAGAACTGACCTGTTGAGAAGGAAATGCCTGCAGTCCCACTGGCACTACTAAGAAACATTGCTGAACCAGGCATTGAACTCTCCTCTGACCCTCCTCACGCAACTCTTCTCTCCTCACCATACAAAAAGTCCAGAAAACGATCCTACAAACACTGCCAAGATGTCTCTTTGCTTGTTGTACCTTGTGATTTGTGTTTGGTTATTTGTATCAAATATAAAAGTAACTCTTGTGAAACAGAAAAAGGTATGTTTTTATATGTTATCATTTTTAAGACATATCTGTAAGAAATTAGGTGGGTCGACCTTGGCTAGCTGCCAGATGCCCACGAAGCCACTCACTCTCCTTCCTCAACAGGACAGGGGGAGAAAATAAGATTCAAGTCTTGTGGGTCGAGATAAAGGCAGTTTAATGAAATAATGCAAAGGCCACATGCAGAAGCAAAGCAAAAAAAACCCCAGAAGATTTATTCCCTACATCCTATCAGCAGGCGATATCCAGTCACTTCCTGGGAAGCAGGGCCTCAGTACATGTAGGGGTTGCTTTGGAAGACAAATGCCTTAATAACGGATGCCCTGTCCCTGTCCTTTCTCTTAGCTTTTATTGCTGAGCATGACGTCATATGGTATGGAATATCTCTTTGGTCAGACTGGGTCAAATGTCGCAGCTATGTCCCCTCCCAACCCCTTGCCCACCCTCAGCCTACTGACCTTTGATGTGGCAGTTGGAGAGAGAGCCTTGATGCTGTGCAGGCACTGCTCAGCAATAGCCAACACATTGGTGTATCAACACCTTTCTAGCTACGAGTTCAAAGCACAGCGCTGTATGGTTTGCTATGAGGAAAGTTAGCTCCACTCCAGCCAGACCCAATACATAGACCAAACTCAATAACGATCATAAAGCCCTAGAAATATTAGTTGAAGGGGTCCTCTAGAGTCATCTCTTCCTGTCTCCCACACAAAGCAAGACACAGATGAGGTGATCTGTGGCTTTGTCTAACCAAGTTCTTGAAACCTTCTGAGGCGGGAGATTCCACAACCTCTCTGGACAGCCCAGTCCAGTGCTGTGCTATTTTTCTAGTGAAAATGTTTTTTCTTAGTGTCTGATCTGAACCTCCTAAGCCACAGCTTGTGGTCATTGCCCTTTGTTATACCATCTGTCATCACTAAGAAAAGTTTGGCTTGTACCCTCGTCTCAAAATGTCAATTGCCTTAATAAATGAATATGCTGATTCTCAGTCCATGGTGCTCAACTCCCACTGCATTAGTTCTCTATAGCTACTGATAGAGGATAGCTTCATGATGAGTTGGAGATGGAGCCCTATGTTTTTTCATCTCCTTCTTATTTAGGATGAGAGATATCTTACCTAACTTTAGCCTTCTACAAGCTAGCTGTCAGACCTAAGATCTAGTGTTTCTTTGTAATTACTGAAGAAAAAAGCCCTTCCACAATGTGATTAACTACATCTATCTTAATTTGCACCTAAAATTAGGTCATGTATCACTTATTGTTAGGGTTAGCTGAATACATAGAATGTGCTACTTCAGCTGAATAAAACCAGGTCTTTGTTGCTAAAGGTGAAATCGGTAAATTCTTTCAAAACTAATTAGCATTAAACTGTCAGACAGAAAGGCAGACATATAAAATGACTACCTTATTGCTTTAGAAGACTGAACTAAAGGAAAATGCACAATAGCTGTTTTTTCTGCTCAGTACTGAATGCCTTATACCACTTGGCTTGTTGAGGGTTAAAGTCTGAAGGCATCTGGGATACAATATCCTTCTGTAAACTAAATACACAAAATATGACTGTATTGCTCTCTTGCTCTGTAACTTGCACTGACACTGATGTCCTGTATATAAATAGGAAACACGCTACAGCTTGTGTGCATGTCTCTCTTCTATCTATTCAAATATATACCCCAACATTAAAAAGCATTATATTCCTCCCCTTCTGTGGGTGACTGATACTGAATCTGTACATTTGAAAGATTTCAAAGAAATATAAGTTATTAGTTAATTCAGCATGCACTTTTAAAAAGTACAACTAAACCTTTACTTGTTTCCTTCTGCATTAAATCAGCTTGTCATAATTTCTAACTCCTCATTGTAATTCAAGATGTGATCACTGAGAAATATCTTCACCTCTTCCTGGAAAAAATGTCTACTTGAAATAGACAACATCCTTTCGTCTACAGATTTTGTCATTATTATTTTGCTCATTTTTAGCATTACACATAAAGATTGATTTTTGCTTTGCTGCATTTGGAAATCTTCAAAGAAGTATTTGATATTTCCCCCAAAAAAATCACAGAATACAAAAGAAATTTCAGAATTGAGATTTGAAAAGAAATGTCTGTAAAATGAAGTGAATCTTTATGCAATTGTATTTCTGTAAGATGAAATAGATTCAAGTAATCTAAGAACTTTGTTGGAGGCAGTAGATTGCAAAACATTCACAAGGATAAGAAAAAAGAAGATATTTATGTGGTTCAGCAAAGTTTTCTTGACTCTACATTAGAATATCTTAGATGTGAGAGGTTCCCCATTTTAGAACAGTTAATAACTCACTGTTCAGACTGAATATCGGATATAATTCCAAGCAGAATATGAACATGAATTATTCTATCCCAAATTTCTCAGCTACCTATGAGCCTCTTCTGGTCTAATAATTATTTAATTACAAAAAGTTGATTAGCTCCCAAAGGGAAGACAGGAATTGTCAGATTTATCTCACCTAATGTTGGGTGACTATAATGTAGAGTATTATATTTGAGCTGTGTTGCAGTCTCCAGTCAGTGAATAAAAACAGATACTAAGAGGTCATGGCCTTATACATTTGATCTACCATAGATAGGGAGGGAGATTTTTTACTTTATTCTAACACAGAATGACAGCAAATACTGAATACTCAAAAAAGTTTTGTGAAATAGACGATCTTTTTTCCAAGCGAATCCAAACGTTAAATCAACTGTATTAGCCAAAGAGATAAAGTAAAACATGTTGAATGGATACCCAGAATTAAACACATGTAAGAAGACAAAAGGTGTTTGATCTGAACACAATTTGTCCATTTAACAACTTTCTGTCACACGTTCAACAGCTCCTTTCAGTGGTGTAGTCTTTCTTTTGGTTACATGGCATCTTACTGGATGCTTGGAGATAAAGTTTTGGCACTTACCTAGTGATCTTCAATGTTCTGTCTGCTGGACCTAACACTCAAATGTTTTTTTTTCTGTTTTCCCTATCTGTTTCCTGTTGTGCTGTGTTCCTGTTGGCCTAGGCAAGTGACCCAGTTGGAGCACCTTTAGAAGTTATTGTCCTCAGTAGTGAAAGTATCCCAGCACAGATAGATGCAGCAGATGGAAATTGTTGTTGATGTGGCCTGGTATATGTGTCCACTCTCTCCTAATATGTCCTCGTTCATTACATCTCTGGAAATCTCTTCCTCTTCATTCTCCTGCTGACAGCCAAGGATCAACAAGAGTCTGAAAGGTATCTTTAAGCAAAGGAGAGAGACTTTCTTTTCCCCCTGTTTAAATGTTAAATTTTCCTTTTCCAAACTGGATAGCAGTGGTGAGTAGATTCTGGGCACAAGAGGATAATCTAATTAATAAAACTGGCTAGGAATTTTTCAGTTAACTGTTCTCATCTGAAAAATGCTGCTTTACTGAAGTGAAACGGACTGCTTGGTTCACAAATCTCCTTACAAATCCATTTCAAAAAATACTTTAGAAATGGTCAAACTATTCCACCCCTACAGATTTTAAAGTGAGCAAAACCGTATTTGGTTTTAATTTTTTTTTAAAAAATAAAATAGAATAAAATGTTGATAACAGTCAAAATAAAAGTGAAGTATTTAGAAATAAAGAAGAAAATATGCACACATATACTTATAATGTACATGTGTATATATTAGATACACATTTCCAAAAGTAAATAGAAATAAAATTTCAGCTTTTAATTCAAAATGTATTATCTCAGATATTTTTATAAACCAGGAAAAAAGAATTACTGCACAAACCTAAACCTTAAATCTACTTCTTATTTCTTTCATTTAACTCATATATATAATTTTTTAAACACTTAATTTAGGAAAATTCATATAATCTGTTAAGGCCAATGTTAGTTTACAATAGTGGAGTGTTCAGATCACCCGCTTCTGAGGAAGGAAAAAATACTCATTTAAAATTGTTCTGTATTATTGAACAGACTTGCTCTGCATTGCAGTTATTTTCTTCAAGGACAGATTGAATTTTAAGCTTCTATGATTATTTTTAGAGCTAGATTCTCTGCTGTTTTTTGCCTTGATTGTCATTTACATTGATGCAGAGTCATTGCTACATGGGTGTAAAATACTGTCACTCTGAGCTGGTTGATATTTCTACTACTTTGTACATGTATACGTCACTAGACGTAGAGCAAAACACTGCAGAATTAGGCCAGCATTTTTACATTGTTAGAGGAACACTAAGGTTATTTTTCACTGTGTTTTCATGCTGATAAAATATACGTTACCTTTTCTAAAAGAGGTAAAGTCTTTTTTCACTGTGTGAAAAAAAGCCCAAGCCCCTAAGACCCCCAGTGACAGAAACCTAAACAGCATTATGTTTCTGTCTTTTAAATTCTTACAGAGTTTACAGACATCACACTAAATATCTTTTCATATCCCTCAGTAACATCTCCGTTCTGTAGGTGTTAGGCATTTTTCCCCCTCTTAATCGGAGCTGCGTGGGAGGGAATAAACACAAATGAAGGAAGAAAACATTAACTTTGATCATAGCCTTTTTCACATTTTTGCTAGTTTCAGCCTTTAAAGGCTCACCTCAGTTACCTAAAGACAGGAATCTATTAGCGTTTGAAATGCCATAACCCATATGAGATGCCCACACAAGGCTGAAAGATAAAATACAAAACTATACCTTACTGGAAGGGCAGCTGAAGGACAGGTGGGACAGCTTAGGTCATCTCAAATGCACCTATGTACCGATGTTTATGCAGTTCAAAACCACCCTAAGAGTTTCAGAAATACACACAAAAAGTAGTACTATATGTTGTCATTTAAAGGGAAATGTTGCCTTAGAATAATCCTGGCGCTCTGAAGCCAGATCAAAGAATTCCTTCACTAGAGATCTGATCTCAGTCTGTCAGGAGAGATAAAAACATTAACTTAAAGTACCTTTGTGAGTTTTATTTCATAACTGGAGCAGACTTTAAGGATGCACACAGTCAGTTAATACAACTCAGCTGACAACCAGTCTTAATAACTCCATAAGGTGACCAAATCCTTCTGGTGAAACTCTACTGTCCCATTTCAAAGCATGCAAAACACAAAGCACATCGGGATTTCAGTAGCTATGCTGAATAACGGCTCATATAAAGTTGCCATAGATCAGTTTTTCCACTAGGGAATGAAGCAGCATTAATGGAAAAGTCTCAGGGCAGGATATGACCAGATCTAAATCAATTTTTTTTGTCCTGCAGCTAGTACTGTAGCTTGCAATCAAGAGAGATCCCCCTCCCTGGTATACTCAATGTATTTCTCTAGATTATCAGTCATTTCTAAATAAAGCTAAGGCTGGCTCTGAATCTGGACTGTAGACCCAGCTGTGGTTCCTCTTCCTCAAGCTTAAGACTGTATTATTTGGGAGAGGAGTGGCTGGAGAGCAGCCCTGCAGAAAGGGATGTGGGGACGCTGGTTGACAGCAGGCTCCATGTGAGTCAGCAGTGTGCCCTGGCAGCCAAGAGGGCAAACCACATCCTGGGATGCATCAAACACGGCATAACCAGCTGGTCAAAAGAGGTGATTATCCTGCTGTATACAGCATTGGTGTGGTCTCACCTTGAGTCCCGCGTGCAGTTCTGGGCCCCACAACTTAAGAAGGATGTGAAGGTACTCGAATGCATCCAGAGGAGGGCAACAAAGCTGGTGAAAGGGCTGGAAGGAATGTCCTGTGAGGAGGGACTAATGACTCTCGGTTTGTCTAGTTTGGAGAAAAGGAGGCTGGGGGGCAACCTCATTGCTCTCTACAGCTTCCTGAGGAGGGGAAGGGGAGAGGGAGGTGCTGACCTCTTCTCCCTGGTATCCAGTGTCAGGATGCATGAGAATGGTTCAAAGCTGCCCCAGTGAGGTTTAGACTGGACATTAGGAAGCATTTATTTACTGGGAGGATGGTCAAACACCGGAACAGGCTTCCTAGAGAGGTGGTCAATGCCCCAAGCCTGTCAGTGTTTAAGAGGCATTTGGACAATGCCCTTAGTAACATGCTTTAACTTTTGGTCAGCCCTGAATTGGGCAGGCAGTTGGACTGGATGATCGTTGCAGGTCCCTTCCAACTGAAATAGTCTATTCTATTCTGTTCTATTCTATCAGTAAGACTGAAACTAACACATTGTGGCACTTTCCTGTATACATCTTCTTAAAGTCTGCAGTCATCTGGTATACTTTTTTGGCATGTGGCCCCCTGGAAAATTTTCAGTCCACAGGGTAATTTTAGTATCCAAGGCAAATGTAATTAATGTTTTCAATTCTCCTAAGATTTTAATATTGTAAGATTTGAATTCTCATAAGATTTTGTAGACCAGAGAAAGTTTGACTAAGCATCTAAATCCCCCAAGACTAACTATTGATATTAATGCATTTACCTTGAAAAGATAGAAATATGTTTTACAGAGGGACTTCTGTCTTCAAACAAAATTAGACTACTTGCCTAAGGCTTTGAGTACTGTTCTACTTTCAAAAAATCATCAGGCCAGCAAAATACCTTTGATGATGGTGTCACTGCAAACCATACTGACAACATTTTCAGTCATCTTAAGGTTTTTGTTATCTAACACTATCATATTTCTGTCACNTGCCTACACTGCTTATAGGATTTGAGGAGAGGAACTGACATCTCATATGGGTCCCAAATGGTGTCAGATGACTGTAGGACATGATTATCAATTTAGGGGGTGAGGTGGGGTTTTTTTCAGTTGCAAGTGTCCAAAATAATGTGAAGGCTGTGCTGCAGTCACCATACTGGTACTTTTACAGCATGACACCGAGGATATGTGTTGTATGCTCCTGGAGGTATGCGTATGCATTCAAAGGCATGCTCCTACAACCTGCGTGGACAGCTATATAGGACACAGAGAAACAGACATGGTGTGGGGTTGTTCATACTGCCTGTAGGTAGTCAAGCATGCCCAGAAACACATCTGAGTTTCACCTGAGCTGTTCACTTCAGAGAGAGCTTGTGGTCAGGCAGAGGAGTTTGGGATAAGCAGTGGGACTAACCCGGACTGAGATTGCAAGTTTAATCTATCCCAGCTGGCAGGCATTCAAGCAACATTGCTTCTCTCCTATTGCTTCCAAGGAGTGGTTACACCTCAGGTTCCCTGCTAATCAGTAGTCTGCCTTTTCTCCAACAACAGTTTTTTATAGCTCTTTGATTAAATTAATGCAATAACACACCTGCCAGGGTAAATAAACAAAGTCCAGAGAAACATTGGCTTCTGTGTCCTCTTCTTCTCTGCTCTACTCCAATTTTTCACTTGAAAATATTGATTTTGCTAAAATTATTTGTTTTTTCCATTGGGAAATTTGAAATGAAATGTTTTGTGCCAGCTTGACATTCATTCATTCTGGCTGAGCTCCCTTGGAGCCTCATGGGAGATGTAGCTTGTGCACTTTATGCCCCCTTCCTCCCCGTGGGCTGGGCTTCCCGTCTGAACTATGTCTTCTGTAAAGAGAAACCCAACACCATTCCTTTCAATCAGTGGGTGCCTCTGTATCTCCCTGTCTTGCTCTGTTTCTTTCCAGAGAGATCCCATTTCTCCTTTTCCCCAGAATTTCTTTTTTTCTTTGGGAAAACAGATTTTTTTCTGCTTCTGCCTAATGTCTCTCAGCTTCGCTGCTGTCAAGTCCACAAGAGCTTTACCTTCCACCACATGTACTCTTCTGAAAGATACTTTGTTCTGGGCTGATAAAGAGGGCAGGCTTTGCTCAATAGATCCCTTTATATGTTAAATATATCTTTTGCATTGCCACAAAAGGGTTTGGTGTATCAAAGAAGGTTTGAAAGGAGATTGGATAACTCTTTATATTGCACTTCTCTTGAGATTCAGAACTTCTGCAGTAGCCTGGTGGGGCCAGGGGTGGGGGGGAAGTTCTCACCTTTGGATAATTTGGGGTTTTGTCCATATGAGGTTTTTTGTTTGTTTGCCTTTTAAAATTTTTTACTGGAACCCTATAGATTGGTCACATCTGAGACTGGTATCTCTGGTGGCAGTACTTCTACACCCAAGTATGGATAAACCAGTTGCCAGATGTGGTGTCAAGAGTATACTTTTCCCAGATTAGACACACAGGGATTGCTTTTTCCCTCCTGCCATGCATGGCATGGTTTGCTTTCTAGCCTCATCTGTGAGCTTCCTTTATGAATAAATGGGTATTCATATCCTGTTATAAGGTCCAAAAAATTGGGAACGCTCTTGTCCTTCTCTGATTTCTTTTTTCTCCTTTTTTTTTTCCCCTCTAGTACCTCCTTTAGTACCTCTCACTGAATTAAGTCCCTCCTTTACCATCTCCTGCAATTTCTGTCTCCAGAAATGCCCTCTCATTATTTCCTAGTGCAAATAGCTATACTGGGACTCGTGCAAGTTGCATTGTTTTCCAAAGAACGCTGTTAAGTTCTGTACATTTTGGATAAGGATGTAGTTAAGGTTATTTGGTTTAGATATAGTTAAGTTGTTCTAGTTTTTTGTTATGCAATCTTTACTATTTTTGTTAGATGAACTTAGCGTTAGAGGTTTGGAGTTTTTTGTTTTGGTTTATTTGGGGGGAGGTGTTTGGTTGGGTTTTGCTTTTGGGGGTGTGGTTTGTTTTTTTTTTTCTTAAATCAAGCTAATCTGAGTCTGATGACCACAGTAAATGTTAATCATTGCCTGGGAAACCTTTCTAGACGGAAGTCTATTCTCTGATCTCAATGGCACAGGAACAGCAGTGAAGTGGCTCTCTGAGCCTTGGTTCAAAGCTATCAGTAATGAAGTCTATCTGTTTTTTATGAGCACTATTTGCCTGAGCATATCTTCAGTAAAGGCACTAGGATTTGGCCCTTAATAAGATAGCATGATCGTAGATAAGGAATGTGTTACACTAAAAAAAGCAATTTGTTTGCGATAAGACTACAAACCTAAAGTTTATAAAACATTTTTGTGGCAGTTAGAATAATACTTATATGCAGTTGGGATGGGTTTTTTTGTTCTCTGGTACCTTGACAAACAATATTGTTTTAGCCTCTGGCTCACAATATTGACCACACAAAACAAAACATCTCACATCCCATGATTAACTACAGTACGTGCCTTAACATGGATCTTTCCTTGTTCAGCTG
>WAAD01021837.1:18430-32194 GCA_013389945.1 Fregata magnificens | reverse complement strand
GATGTCAGAATGTTAGAAAGACTATGTCATTGTTCCAGCCACATTAAACAAAAATTTTTTCAGAGTTCCTGTGGTTCCTGTGCTGTCACCAGTCAGCATCTACTTGTCGAGTGGCTGAGAACTTGAGGAAAGTCAAGATGAGAGCACAAAAAAAGGCATTTCTAAAGATTGTGGGACTAGCGTAATTGCTCATGGCTGTTTAAAGGGGACAATTTTTCATCTTCAGGTCATGTTTTACTATTGTATGAGGGTTTGTCCTTCCCTAAAACATTAAAGAGAAACAAAAAATGTTCAGAAATCTAAATATATGCATTGAGTATTAATTTTTAAAACCACCTGGAAGAAAGGCTTATATCAGCAGTTTCCCATTAATGCACCTCTAAATATTGAGAAATATGTATTTGTGACTTTTTTACAAGAAATATCATTATTTTACTTAGCACCCCTTCCATAGTTGTAAAATGCCACTCTTGCATCCCCTTTTTTCCAATGATGGTCTCATGCTGTCCAGAAAGTCTTCAAGCTGGTCTAAATTGATTTGCAAACACAGCTTATTGCTCACACTAGCTCTTTATAGTGTATGTTATGCTCAAACTCTTGTTTATGGACAAAGATGAAGCATATTGTATAAGTATATATATCAAGTCAAGAATTTATTGTTAGTATAACTGATATTTTAACAGTGTAATTCAAGAATCATTTTTAGTCTTGGTCTAATTTTACAGAAAAAGAAAGAAGGAATAATAATGCAGCTAGAATATTTGTATAGAGAAAAAATCTCAATATTAATAATACAATTAAAATTGTAACACACACTTCTTAATATCTACCCCTTTTTCTGGTGTTATGCCTACCCTTCCACTGCTTTTCTGGATCTTAAACTACTGACTACTTAAAGTAGCTACTTAAAAAACTTTGGACTGCTAGAGAGGGTAACAGCACAAATTGTCAGCTTGTCCTCCTCCCTCTGGCGGGAATATGTTGTTGATGTTGGTGGCTTCTTCCTCATTCTAGGATCCACTTGGAGTCATTTTTATATGTTTACTATCATGCTTTAACATCTTTACTCTGTCTTCATTGGTCAGCAGCTCCATGTTATATCCAAATTTACTGTGTATGGTGGCTTTTATGTATTAGATACTATTCTTGTTCTCTTTGTTACGCCTAAACCACTTTTGCCCAGATTCAGATCTGCGTTGCTGTAACTGAGCATGGGTGAACTGTTAATAGGCGTGAGATGTTTATAGCTGTGGGGTCATCAGTGCCAGCCTTTGCCCCATCCTTTATCCCATGCCAGCATGCCTCTGCAACAGTACTCCAAGGAATTTGCTATCATACCAGGACCATATTTCTCTACATCATCATGTTAGAGTCAAAAATCTCTCCTCCTGCATAGAGTAACTGCTCATTACCACTATTTATATACACCTAAGGACGTACTACACAAAGATAAAGAAAAGTAAAACAAATTATCCATAGACACCTGGCCAGCTAGAGAAATTGCAGTCACAGTTAACCAAGAGAGACAATGCTGCAGGCAGGTCAAGAAAAGAGCAGGTCTGGCAAGCCTCAGTCCTACAAACCATGCAAACTCAGTGCCAAACATATGGCTTATTACTGTCAATGACAATACCATATTACAGGGCTTACATATTACATGTGACATATATCACAGAGTAGCAAGAGGAAGTCAGGCAACATGAAACAGGGTTAATTTTTCTCCTGTTTCAGTCTCCCCAGTGTGATGATGCTGAGGAGACTGATGGGGAATTTGCAGCTGATTCCAGTGAGTGCAAGGATCAAAATTCCAAGTGCAAAACCGTTACAATTTTGCATGTGCTTAAAATCTTCCTACAAAACTATGTCCTGAAATCTTGTGTGAAACAATATCAGAGGCATTGATGTAAATAATTCTAAAATATTTTTTATTTCTGTTCTGAATGAAAAGCACAGCTTCAAAATCTGGTGCATTGTACCAGGGCTGTGATCTGATTGAAGAAGCCTTGGTTCCGGTCATTTTATATAGCATAATGATACCATTATTTCAGAGCAACAGGGACCATCTGCTGGCATTTCAGCTATGGAGGAGCTGTTTTTTCTAAAACAAAATAAAAAAGACTTCTTTTTGCATTAATTATGAGAATGATGTGGGCTCTTTCTATCTTTTTTCTTTCTCTTTCTTTCTCTCCTTCTGTCTTTCTGTCATTCTATTTTTCTTTCCTAAGTGCAGCAACCGATGTAATAAATAACAAAATAACCTGTGGATTGGAAGATGACCCTGTGCATCCATGGTTCCTGATGAAACATTTGTGGCATTTCTTATTTCTGCTTAATGCATGAATTCATCCTGATCCCTGATGAGATTCTACATAGCATAAAAACATCCATCTTAAATAAGGTTTTTATGGAAACATCTCATATCTCTTATCTAGTTGTTGTTAGGTTTTACCAGTTATGGCTCAGCTCCCTAAGGATGTAAACATATAACTTGAACTAATTTAATGCACTAAAAATTAATATTCCTTATTTATACACCCTTTCCATCTCTGAATAAGCCTGCTACTACTGGCAGAGGTGACATGCATTGAGATTACCTCTTTCTCAACATTAAATGAAAACTGCTATATAAAATTTAAATGCTTTTGTCACAGCCTCTTTCTGTGTTGTGTTTTTAATTTTTTTTATTTTCATGCTAGTTAAAATTGTAGAATAGTAGGAAACAGCAAGAAGAATATGATTCTTAAGCCTGGCATAGTTGAATCAGCCAAATCTGAGGCTGAAATGACAAGCACATCAGTCACTGACAAAAACCAGCTGCCAGGCCTCTTTATATGCAAGTCATTCAGTGAGATATCAAAACGTGGAAAATATAATACTCCTACCAACATTTCTTGTTGAATTAATGCCCAGGTGAGTTATTCTGAAATGCTGCAGTTGTATGTTAGAAAAAACAAGAAGCAGTAAAGCATCATACTTATTAGGACCCAATTTGCCACAGCAGCAGTCAAGTGCTTCAGCCTCTCCCAGTGGCAATGGGGAGGGAGGACTGGGGATAGGGAAACTTAGATTAAATTCATAGTGCAGTGCACATTTAGAATTCAATATTGACAGCTCTAATTACACACACCTTTCCATCACAAGTTCATTAACTAAGAGGAAAATGCTAGAAACAGCACTATAAACTTCTCGTGGAAACAAATAAGTAAGTGCAGAGCCAAGTACTCCAGAGTTTCTGACCTTTCCCCTTTCTTTCTGGCAAAGCCCTAAACTTTTGTTTTATTTCTGAGATTGGAAGAAAAGAAAAAAACCTGGCTGGATACTCATCCTTCGTTCAAAATACAACCTTAAAATGTTACAGTCAGAGTGTAGGGTATGATGTACTCTTAGGGTATTTGCCTTCCGGCAACTTTTTAAAAACAAGGAATCTCAGCTACTCTTCAGGCTTCTTCTAAAACAGATGAAGAGAAATAAGCACCCTGAGAAAGCATATATTTTAGAATAGGCTGAACTGTTTCATGGTAATAATTCATTGTCTCCATCAGCAAAAGAGAGAGCTTGGATGGCCAAATGTTGGTTGAGGTGAATCCTGCTCCTTCAGAAGATACCACTAGGAACACAAGAAGTCCGTTACTTAGCCCAAGATCAAAGGAAGAACTATGTGTAGGACATTACCCATACTGATGACCTCTGTGCAATTGCATGTGTCAGCCTGTATTGGGTCTGGCTGAGACGAAGTTAATTTTCCCCATAGCAGCCCTCATAGTGCTGTGCTTTGTATTGGTAGCTAGAAAGGTGTTGATAACACACCAGCGGTTTGGCTACTGCTGAGCAGTGCTTGCATAACATCAAGGCCGTCTCTCCAACATCCCCCCTCATCGGTAGGCTGGGGGTGGGCAAGATCTTGGGAGGGGACATAACCAGGACAGCTGACCCAAACCGACAAGCAGAATATTGTTACTTGACCATATGATGTCTGCTCAGCAATAAAAGCTAAGAGAAAGGAGGAGGAGGGGGAGCATTCATTATTACGACGTTTGTCTTCCAGAGCAACCACTGTGCGTACTGAAGCCCTGCTTCCCAGGAAGTGGCTGGACATCACCTGCTGATGGGAAGTAGAGAATAAATCTTTTGTTTTCTTTGCTTCCATGCACAGCCTTTGCTTTTGCTTTATTAAACTGCCTTTATCTTGACCCATGAGTTTTTTCCATCTTATTTTCTCTCCTCCCCCTGTCCTGCTGAAGAGGGGAGTGATAGAGCAGCTTGGTGGGCACCTGGCATCCAGCCAAGGTCAACCCACCACACAGCCATAGTTCAAATGCAGCATTTTACAGCATTGGAAGAGGATGCTACAGTCAGTTATTTTAAAATACAATTTCCACCAGCGTAGAAGCTGATAGAAGTAATTCATCAGCATATCCCAAGTCAAGTAAGTGAGACAACTTACTCAGTCTAGCTACAATTCACAAGTTAAAGATAATGAGGGATGGGGTTTTGTTGTATAAGATACTATTCCATCATATTCACCATAAATTCTTGGCAAGACCAGACTATGCATTGTACCAACAAACACAGTTTTTATAAGTGATTACATGTAGGTAATTCTAAACATCACCAGTGCAGGCACAGCCCGTTGTTTTTCCTCTCTGAGTCTAGTTCTTTATATTTAATTTGGTAGAATTTGTTGGATTTTGAACCCTTACAAAGTATGGATATCTCTTTTCTTTGAACATCATGTTTCCAGAGAGATTAAAGCTATATTTTGAGTTAGGCTATGAATTAACTACTGCAAAATCGGGTTTGGTTCTAGCATCAATTTGCGGATGTGTAATTTACATGAGCTATAAGATCGCAGCCAGTTCTGATGCGATACATTACCTGTGATAAGGAAGTTTGCCAGGAAGTTGGAGGAAAGGGTCACTGATGCATCCTTCTCATGATATGTGAGACCATTGGTGGGGAGCCCAAACAGGGCCTAGCTTAGGGCAAGTTAGGGCAAGGTGACCACAATAAGTAAAGAATTCCTTGTTTGATTTTCCATTTAATAATCATTTATTGAAGATCTCATAAAATACTGGGGTATTTTAAAACTGCCATGGATGAACTCTCCAGTCATTCAATTTTTAAATAACTTGACCACATGAATAATAGTGGGACACAAGCTCCTTACGTATGTTCATGGAAAATATGATGCATTTTTCTTGTTCTTTTTACAATATTACTTCTCTCGTGCATGAGTCAGTTTGAAAGATTTGTTTAGTAACACTAATAACATGAATAATGTCTTAAAAGGAGAAATATGAATCAATCCTTATTGAGATGCAAATCAGTATTTTATCTACTGATACGGCATGAAATGTATATGACATTTTTCTCTTTATGCAAACAGTAGACTGTAGAACTTTGCAAGCTAGCAGTTTCCACCTTCAAAAATGTCCAAGACTTTGCTATATCTTAAGAAAAAGAAATATTTTTATAGGCATTATGAATATTTTTAATATGTATATGATTCAGCTCTTCACAGCTAGTTGCAGGATTCAGCTGTTACCATGCAGGCTGCTGTAAAGATTACTACAGACTTTGCTGTATCTCCTACTGACAATTTCTTTTTTGTCTTCATTCCTGACATTGTTCATTACAAAGCACATTTTCTCAATAGGTGCATTAATGTTCTGATATGCCGAAGACTATTCTGTTAAAACAGTCTGATACTTGGAGAAAGGATGTTATTTCTTATTAAAAAGATTGAGCATCACCCCTCTAGCAGGGTTCCATATTTTGTTTATCTGCCAGTCTTTCTGTTATCTAACAGGTGCAAAGTGCTTGAAAAGGAGCATTCAAACAATTTGCATCAGTTACTTTTCAAGTTAGGTTGTCTGGAGTTGCATTTCTGCCTTTTTTTTTTTTTTTTTTTCTTTTTTCTTTTTTGAATAATGGCATCCATGAATGAATGGCTGGCAGAAAAGAAGCTCTCATATGTTCTGGTCATTTACAAATGCTGGGGAAATGCTGCACTCTTTCTAGGAACAGGTAGTTAATAGAATTATGTCCTCAGTCTTCTACGTAAGTGCATGTATGGCTAGTCTACAGTGTTGCTTGTTTCCAGAAATAAAGATCTTCTTTAATCAGTAAATTTTCCATAGCACTAAAGTACTAGTTAGCATTTTTCAGATGAAAGTACTAGACATCATTTTCTTGTTCAAAGTGAGTAGGTACAGCAGGTCTAAAAAGCCATCTGATTTCTTTAGCTCATATGTAATAATAAAAGAAGTCCCTAAATGTTACACAGACAACCTAACTGGGTTCCTCATTCCATGTCCATCCAGGGCTATGAGGAATATGAGTACCTGCCAGGTTTAAAGTGAACATGTTGGCTGCACGGTATGGAGCCATTCTCTGGCAGGATGTTTCTGTCTCCAGAGTAAATAATATGATCATAGTTCAGAATTTCTTTTAAGGAAGTATTGTTTGAACTGTCTGCTTTTGAGTGATTTTTTTTTTTTAATTGTGTCCATTTACTAGAGTAGAAAATGCAAATCAGAACTGCAAGTTTGTGCAATGCATTCAAAGAAAGTTTTTTCTAATATTTACAGTTTTGCTTATTTGTATGTAATTTGAGTTTTAAAGAAGTTAGCTGAAGTGTGGGCAAGTCCCAGATTCAAAGCTGAAGCAGCTTTATATTTATCCCCAGGTTAGATTTTGTTTCAGCAAATCTTCATATGGTTTGTATGTGCTCTTATAATTACATCAGTAGTGCCTCTAAAAGCCATTTCCCATTTTAAATATGCAAAATTTATCAGTGATTAGTAAACATCTGTTACCAGGTCTGTTGTAGAATATTGTCTCTTCATCAAGCTAGGAGGATTGCATTTAATCTGTTCCAATAGCTCAAAAGATTAAAGGTATAAGAACTTTAAGAAAAGATTTTTAGTTTTCTTGTGTACAAGTTTTTTCATCATGTAAAATAGTTCCTCAGTAGATCAAATCTTCAAATGTTTAAATTGATATATTGTTATGTTGACAAATGCTAGCTGACAATTTCACTAATCTTTCAGTAACAGTGGACTGATGCTTTTACTCTCTGTACAAAAAATTAGTTGAGGTAAGAAAGAGAAAGAGCGCTATTGATCTTGTATTAGCAATACCTGATGGAGTGTGTTTTCCATGTCACAGGATGCCCCTACCACCATAACAGCACTACCCAGGTTGTCAGCATTTTGTTAGAACTGTGTGCCTGGGAAAAATGCACAGACAGGTCTAAAAAATATATTTTCAAAAGCTCTCTGTGAAGGAGTAGAAGACCTCAAGAAGAACGCAAGACTGGATAAATCAATTCACATTGGTTGCTCTAGTGATACAGCCCAGCAGTAAACGTTGTTCAAACAAATGACTGAAATAGGTTTATAGTTGTTTAACTGTGAACCTATTCCCCACAATCACAGCATTTCAAGTTTTGAAGTGAACCATATGCCAGTAAATGCTCAGATAGATACTTAGATTCTTTGCAGCGTAACAGACACACCAGCTGTATCTGGTTTCATGTTGCTCCAGTGAAGAACTTACAAGTCCCAATTTAGCTAAGAATTTAAGCACAGTCTTACATCTTCTTTAAGCATTTTGTTGAATTTAAGTTATGAATTCAAAACTGAAACTCCCATCTGCCATGTGCTCTGGAGGCCCTAATGAAGTTAGAGGATTATTGTCGGGATGCAGATTTCGCAGAAGGAGTGGACTGTAACACCCCCGCTTCAATCTTTCTGAAGGACCTGTTGTTACGAACCCTTATAGCCAGGGAATGTCCCACTGCTAGATGCCAGATTTATCTAGCATGCCTAGCACATGTTTGATCCCTGCATGGAAGCCAATATCACTCTATTTGGATGAAGGTGATTGCTCGTGAAAATTCCTGTAAAATATGAGTGTTTGGGGTTCAATTTCTATGATCTACATGTGCTGGTTTTGGCTGGGATAGAGTTAATTCTCTTTATGGTGGCTGATATGGGGCTATGTTTTGGATTTGTGCTGGGAACAGTGTTGATAATGCAGAGATGTTTTGGTTGTTGCTGGGTAGTGCTTGCACTCATCAAGGACTTTTCTAGCCTCCCATGCTCTGCCAGGTGCACAAGAAGCTGGAAGGGGAGGGGACACAGCTAAAATTGTTGATCCAAACTGGCCAAAGGGCTATTCCATACCATATAACGTCATGCTCAGTATATTAATGGTAGGGAGCTGGCCAGGGGGGGATCACTGCTCGGGGGCTGGCTGGGCATCAGTCGGTGGGTGGTGAGCGCGTGTATCACCTGGTTTTTTTGTGTTTTGTTTTGTTTTCTTTCTCCATCTCTCTTGTTGTTTTCCTTTTCATTATATTATTATTATTATTATCAATACTATTATTATTATTATTTCTATTATTTTACTTTAGTTATTAAACTGTTCTTATCTCAACCCATGAGTTTTCTTGCTTTTGCCCTTCCGATTCTCTCCCCCATCCCACTGGGGGGTGGGGGGGTGAGTGAGTGGCTGTGTGGTGTTTAGCTGCCTGCCAGGTTAAACCACAACACTACCAAATGCTTTTTTTTTCATTCTTTCAAATACTGTGAGTTTACTTCCTTCAACTTCGTATGTAATTCCCTTACAGTTTAAGAGTATGTATGCATTGGTCCACAAATATAACTCAGTTACCTATGCTTTCCTTATGCTTCACTTTAAAGTCAAATTTCTTTCAGTCACTCCAATAGCACCCCCCATTTTCCTTGAGGCTAAATACATACAATTATGTGTATTTCGATGGAATATGCTTACCCTCTCTAGTCTCTTTAATTCCATGTGAAGTAGAAATATCTTTTTTTTTTTTTGTCCTAGGTGTGGCAATGATGAACAGAGGCTGATTCACTTGCACTTCATCCATAATGTCTTTCTAATGCATGCCAGACAGCTAACTTGATCTCTGTGCTGAGAGGTATTGACTGAATCATGTTTTAACATTTTGCTGGCTACAGGCCTTTAGAGATCTTCCAATTTTACTTCCTAAGGGAACTAGCTGATTCACTTGTACTTGAAAATCCAGAAGGTAATATCTGATGTGGAGGACAAATGTACTAGGACTCTGGATAAAAAAGGGGGCCTGTATACTTCTCAGTGAAGTTGCACCTTTGAGCACTTCAGAAGCCTGATTCCAACATTTATGTGTTATTTGGTATAGCTGAGGATGTAAGCTGACTGTGTTTAGGTTGCATGTCTCTCTGTCTACCCTCTTTGGAGTGTCGGAACACCTAGATATTCCAAGAGCATGCCCACTAGAAAAGGCTTTACGTTAAAGACTGCTGGAGTATATCAAAGTACATGTATTAATGTCTGAGCTAAGTAACGGACACGGAAATAATTTGGCATTTGGAGAACACAAATCAAACTTCAATTCCATTTGATAGGTAATTATTTAAGTGAAACAGAGTATGTTTAGTATAAAACAGTTTGAGAGCCACTTATCTCAGAGTATCCAATAAATTGGGATCTGATGAGACTAAAATACCTACATAAGGTGTTTTAGAGATATGGTTTTTAAGTCTTCTAGATTCAAATTTTCAGATCATTTGTCTAGTCAGTAAAATGGGATGTACTAGAGGAGGAAAAGGTATCAGTATCTGTCTTGTCTTTCAGGAAAAAGTGGTTTTGTGTCTTAGCCACCTAATTTAAGTGCAGGGTTTACATCTGAGAAGGTTGAGTAGGATAAGCAGTTCTCTCCAGCCTCAAGTTAAGAGACCGTGTATCTTCAAAGACCAGAACTTAAGACCTGGACTCTGAGCATTCTGGAGTGTATAACTTGATGCTTACCTGTTCATCATCAAAACTTGTACATGTTTCATATTCATATGCCAAATTTTGTACCTGAAAGTGGGATATTACACCACCTGCTTCTTCTGGCATTTAGCTGAGCAAACATGTTCACAAAGACAGCAATAACTAAATTCAAATCTTCTGTTTGAGTCCACTGTCTTAAACATTTTGTAGATTTTCCTACTCTGTATGCTTCTGTCTCTGTAATAGAGCTAGCAAATGCATCTATGCTAGCTACAATTTGAAGAGTATATTTCTGTTCTGGTATCTTTGTTGTAAATGTTCTTCAAACAAAATAATAGGTTGTTGACCTTCTTATGTTTGTGCATGCACAAAGCATGTGAGCAGTAACAAAAACTCTGTGGTCTGTTTGGATTATAAAAATAAAGATAATTTATCTGGTTTATAAAAAAGCAGTCACACCTGCACATTTTTGACAGGGGTCTTACGCCTGCTAATTAAATTTCATTTGGAAAACACCAACTTAAGGTAACAGTCACAGCCAAGAATTACATCTTTACTCAATTTTAATTGTTGGCAGTTTAGAAATAGATTTGGCTGTTTCATTCACCTTTACTTAATTTTCAACTTTATAGATTTATGCAGCTAAAAAAATAAATAATATTTCCTTTGTGTCCACATGTAAATATAAAAATTTATAACCCATATACTTATGCTTATGCCAACACAGGTTTGTCTGACTTAGTTTCAGTCTAATTTGCTTTCTCCTTCATTCTGAAAATGTCATAACCTTCTCTTATTAGCACACCACGAGCCCTTTTCCTCTGGTATATGTTCCTTTCTTGAGGTCATGACAGGTCATACATTTCCCTTGAAAGATACAGCTATCAAAGCACCAGTCATCTAAGAGAGATATGTTGTAACCATGGAACAATTCAAGTGTGTCACTGTCATAATCCACTGATGAAGGTCACCAGCACCATGATTTGCCTTGTATTAAGATCAGAGTCCCTGAGTACTCTATTAGCAGTTGTGTGGTTTGGCTTTCATGGTCCCTGGCAGTGCACATAATAGCAATAATTAACTACACTGTCAGAAAGTCCCTTTGCATGCTTTTTCTTTGAATGTTTGGGTTGAGTAGTACCAATATTTTTCCTGTTGGTATTTAACAGTAAAGATACTTTGTCTGAAATAAGCAGTACAAAATTCTTCAGCTTCTCACTAAAGGTCATTTTGACCAATTACATTACACAAAAGGGGAAAAAAGAATGAAGTAACACTTATTGTAAATCCTAATTGTGGTTTATCATAAAGTAAGTTACATGTTTGAATGTCATTTTGCTTACTATCTTTACTTATGAGAATGGTTTTATATGTTGAATTGTGCTATTTCTCTATAACATATCCAGGTGCAAATGGAAATAAAGGTAGCTAATTAGGTGTAAGTGTATTTTCACTGAGGCAATTAAGTATCAGTAAGAGGTTTTTTCTTTTAATAATTACAGATTTCAAGTTCCATTCTTCCTGAGCTTTATCCCACTAAAAAGGATTTCAGCATGAATTCTTGCAAAAAATGAAACCTTAGTAGAAAATAGCCCCCCAAGAAATTTTGTCTTTGTTGAAAATAAGTTCTTTACAATGTCTGTGCAATCCATCTGGATTGGTCAGACTTTGGATGAGAAAGCTAGAAGAAAAAACAGATCAAATAATAAATTTTATGCACAATTAATTGGGTGTTTTAGAGTAGAAAAAACCTTCTGGTAGAAAAAAATTATTCTAAATCAAATCTAAATGTCTTGTAAACTTTTTATCCTCTAAAGAGTTGATGACAGTTTTCTAAATAGTTTAAAAGCTATCCTTGCTACCTTTACATATTTCAGTGAAAGTGCATTCTACCTACTAGACCCTGTCTGCCTTACTCTTTGGAAGTTTTTTTTTTCTCTGCTTGGCAATTATATTCCTCTTCAGGAGAGGAAAGATATAACACTATGTAACAGGAGTAGCACTCCTGTTGGTGCGTTGGTGTTGAACAGCTGCCATAGTCCATACCAGAGGTGTTTGCATTTCAAAGCTGAGTGTAATGAACAAGATAATGAATACAGTCACTTTAATTTGTGCACTTGTATGTCTGTGTGTGGTTAGTGAAAACTGGTGAGGGCTTATTGCTGTTCCTAGGGAATTTTGATTGTTTTTTAAGAGGGGAACTTATTTGAAAACTGAGGAAAGTCAGCAGTGCAGAATGGCATGAAAAGTGGAGGAGGGGGAGGTGGAGATGATTTTTAGGTAGAACACTGATGTGTAGCCCACTGGTGTTGAAGATGAAGAGCCTGACCAGCCCAGGTGCTCATCTGAAAATTAAAAGTTTTTCTGGGCTTTTTTGTTACACAGAAGCTTGTGTTTCTTGTAGATATGTTAATAGCACAAAAAGGGGAAAAGTGCATATCTTCAGTATGCCTTAGGAGAACAACTTTCAGAGATAAAGTGTTCTAGGTAATAAATATGTCAGTCACTTTTAGACTGCAAATGGATCTTGCTCATATTTTGCTATTCTTCCCTTCTGCTTACTGAGCTCTGAGCTCTAAATCACTGTGAATAACATGTTGTGTTTCAGTTGGGAATATGTGCATATACTCCACAGTGAGCATAGCCCCTTTCTCTGATTATTTCTATACCATACAGGATCTGGGATTCAATCTGTAGTCTTTTACAGTATAATACTCTCATGTGGCAGTGTGGCCAAGTTAGTGTCATTTTATGGTACTGTGTTCCAACAGAAACATTCAGAAATTTTGACTCCAACCTGAGGAAATCACAACTTTTAGGATAGCTTTTTGACTGATTGGAATTGGTAATTTGTGTCTTTAAGGTCTCCCTTAACTTTGAAGGCTGCAAATTTGCTTAATGAGAAATTAAAATTTAGCATCTGCTATAATTACTTGACTCCAGGAGCTGAGGTTATAAGAAAAAAACCAAAAATGTACACCCACATACCCCCACACCATTTCCTAAACAACCTGTCAAAAAGGTAGTTGCATCATAGGATATTGATTGCTGTGAATGCCATTCATGGAGTTTCATGTTTTTTCTGTTTTTCTCTGCAGCACCTCTCCAAACATTACACTATAAAACCATCCTTACAGCCATAAGGGAACTTAAGGATCGCCTGTTTCTTATATCCTTATCCCTAAAATGAAGAATGAGAAAGAAAACATGTTTCTGACAAAAAGTAGGCTTGATGCCTTGTATCATTTTTAGGTCTTTTCATGTATTAATATTAATGCATTATTGAAACATAAAACACTAACATAAAATAAATAATTTTCCCATACAGGAAGAGAAGAACTGAAACACATTTGGAACGAAAATGGAGAACAAGATAATTCTGCATCTTTTTCTTTCATGAGGAAACACTAGATTGGCTTCATTTTAAAGAAAAAATTTATGAATATCACCCTAATTTTCAGGATGGTTAGAGTAAGAAATGTTGTTTCCCTTTTTTACGCTGGACAAATAAATCAATACTCACTTTTCATTTTAAAAGAGCTTACTTCAGTAAAGTGATGTCTATACAGCAGCACCTAAGAGCACATCCCAGTTCCCAGGTCTCTGTGCCTGTGCTGGGCATGTCCTGAATTCACACTAGCGTGGTGCATGCATATGAATCACTCTTCTGTGCCATGAAACAACACAAAGAAAAAGTATGCACAGGGATTAGGCTGGAACCGTGATGTACAGTGGCCATATCTATATTACTGATTATAAGAGGATTAGAAACCACACCATGTGGCTGAGGATTGTTTGGTATCTATGCTACTTAAACCTACCCCTTTTTGTTAGCAGATGTGTCTTGGAGAGACATTCAAAACAAGGAGCTATCTGACAATTCAGTGGTGTGGATGAGTAAGGATCTATGGCTCAGGTTCACTCCCTGGACTGTTTTTCTTTAACAGTGCAAGTGTACCCCTCTGCCTG
>WAAD01021837.1:0-11653 GCA_013389945.1 Fregata magnificens | reverse complement strand
TTTGAGATATCCCAGTGTATCCCAGCTGTGCTTCAGCTGCCGTTTCAGAAAGTGGCCTATAAGCATCTCTCATAGGCCCTATTTTCTGTTTCTGTTCACTTTAGTGTGAATCTACATTAAAGTCTGAGCTTGGATCAGTAATGCACCTTTGGAATGTGTCTCCTAGTTGTGCCTACCTGCTGTATTTGTGTTTGTATTATGAAGCTGTTGTAGAGTGCATGAATCTGTTTCCTTCTGGATTAAATTTAACGAGAATATGCCTTCAGTAAGTGTATTTAATGCTTTCTAGCCACAAATGTGAATTTTGTCACCAGACCAGATTATAAAACTCTGGAATGTGTGCTCACCACCCGCTGTTTCACTCTACAGACCTGCCCCTATAAGTTGGGACCGTATCCTGGGCTGCATAAGAAAGTGTGGCCAGCAGGTCAAGGGAGGTGATTCTTCCCCTCTACTCCAGTCTGGCAAGACCCCACCTGGAGTACAGCAACCAGCTCTGGGTCCCCAACACAAGACAGACATGGACCTGTTAGAGTCAGTCCAGAGGAGGGCCACAAAACTGACTAAAACATTGGCACAAGGATGGCAGATGTGACAGAAGACCATCAAGGATATCTGTTCCTTTAGAGAGTTACTCTAGGAAATCTAAAGTGGCACTAGATGCCTCTTTTTAAGTGAGAGAGTTTAGGCTGCCCCTGACAGCTTCACTACTTACACTACTTTTGGAGTCTATATATGTTACTCAGACAGCTATGAGCATGGTAGTAACTCTGTATATAACTTTGTGAAAAATTCCACTGAATGCAACTAATATCTGGATAATGGTTAACGAACAGGATCAGGCATTAACTGTTCAGGTCTCTTTGTTTTTTCTTTTCCTGCCTTGTTTCCTCTGTAGTAATTTGCCAGTGACTTAACTATCCATCCCTTCTCCTCAGTTCATCGCACCGTGTTGATGGAGACATCCAAGCAATAATGCATATTTCTATATATTTGCTTCTACTGCCTCTTGTTATTTCTCCAACCATCTCTAACTCATGCATTTCTACTGCAGCAACAAAGATTACAAAATAAATATATCATTTTCAGTGTAAGAAGATCTTCAGCAAAGACCCATGTTTATAATTTTCTTAATAAAAATTGCTTGTGTTCCTATAATTAAAACTTAAAGTGCAATTTTCCCTCACTTATCAAGGGCATATTGTCTTTGCTGGAGGTAATTTCTGTTGCCTGCTACTTCTTATCAGTATCTTGACTTACTGAGCAGTAGAATCCCGCTACTAGAGAAAAGCAAAAGGAGTTTTCATACTGTAGCTTTTCTTTCCTGTAAGTTTCCTACTTTTGAAGAAATGGTGTGCTGGTATTCTTGCTGAGAAGTATATTAACAATTAAAAGTCAAACATATGCTAGTGCTCATATAATGCATATAGTTTGCACTACCTTTTTGCACTGCATAGACTCACTGTGTCTTCAGGCATTTAGTTCCTGATTCAGCAAAATAATTATTCAAACTTAGAGTATAGCATATAATTAAGTGTATTGACTTTACCAAAACTAATGAATAGTAAGGGAAATGCGTACTCGTCAGGACTTTTGATTCAACAGGCTAGTCACATGTGTTGCCATACATTTGTATAACCTTAAACAACTTAAACTAAAACTGCTTGTAAAGCAAATGTGAAGATTGTACTGACTTAACAGCACTTTTTCAGTTTAAGAAACAGAGATTGGTTCACTACTGCGGTAGTGTTCTCATCTTTTTTTACTCACATTAATCTTCTGTACAAAAATATAGTGGTGGCAGGTGGGCACCTAAGCTGCAGGTTCTCTTTGGCTTGACTTTTTTCTACTTTGCATCTCCCAGGACAGCACTTTCATTAAAAGGTTATGGGAAAGACTGGGATTCTTTCTCAAACCTGCCAGGAAAAAGTCAGATTCATAATGCCAATGCCTAGATCTTACTCAGAAATGTGGTTGGCTTATGGCTAGGCACTCACCAGGAATGATGAATTTAGAAACACAGCCAAGTCTCATATCGCAGACTTTGTGGGTCCACTCAAAAAGTGTGAGTGATAATTGTTTCCAAAACTAAAGGAGCATTGTGAGGACAACTATGTTAAAAGGGGTTATTCATAGATGCTAGCATAGTTGAAGGGGTATAAATGTCTAAGAAAAATATGTATTTGAGTGCTAATATAAATGTAAACTTAAATGCTAATGTAAAGTGACTGTAAATGTATCAAATCAGAAGATACTGTCTTACCTCCAGTTTATGTTCAGATTGTTTAGGACTGCAGAAGATATAAAGCAATCGAGGTACGAAGTCCATAGGGCCAAGGTGTTACAGCACTTTTATGTCACTGATTTATACAGGCAGAATAGCAGATGAAATGAAAATGTCTTTCAGTATCTGGAGAAAAAATCATTGGGTTGTTTTGGGTTTTTTTTTAATACCACTATTTCTCATTGAATGTTTACTTTGGAACCTAAAAGGATGATTCACCACAGAATACCTTAGTTTTTCTGCTAGTATAACTTGTTGATATCACTAGGCAAAAGCAAAGACTTTGATCTCGACCTTTGAAAATCTTACCTGTATTCTTAACGTTAATGTGAAGTTAAGCATTTCATTGGTTAAAATGCTGTAGATTTGCTTTTTGGGCTGTATGTCTGAAGTGGGGGAAAAGCTACTCAAAGAAGAAATAGTAACAACTAGGTTTGCAAACTGCACTGATGTATAATCGGTGGAGAAGTATACGGGTCACCCTGGACCTTGGTTCTGTCCTCAGCTAGGGCTGTTGGCTGCCCTTGAGCAGTTTTTCCCTCTGCAAAACAAAGGAAATGTCTCCTGTGTTGCTGTGCAAAGCACTTTTCAGTGAACTGAAAAAAAAAGAAAACCTGTAAAAACTAGGCATTATCAAGTACATACATTTTTGGGGTTTTCTAGTATACCCAGTCTCCCTTACCCTTATCCACATCATGGTCATGGATTTAGAAAACTTTTCAACAAGCAGTTATGTAGTCAGAATTGTACCTTGCTTATTCACATGCATGCCTCTGCCAAACTTCTTCTCTCATTTGCATTATATAAACTGTTTCTCACAGCTTATTTCCTCTTATTCAAACAAACAATGACCTTTGTAACAATGAAATATATTAGCAGGGGGAAAGTTATTTTATGACAGAAAGGACCAATTTTTTAACAAGCGTATGACCAATGTTTTTTCTCCTCTAACTCCTCACGAATAAGCTATGCTTTTTTTTTGTTCTCTCAACAATATTTTCTGCTCATCCAAAAGATGACAAAATTAGGTCTTTGCCAGTGCATTTCAGACTTTTCAGGATATATAGTAACATATGATACACTGGATTTTATATAGATGGGTTTAGCGATCTTTCCATACTGATTTGGACTTCGAGAAAGAAGTGAATTTGTTTGTGTCTGTCTCAAACCATTTGTTTTGGGAATAACAGCTCATGATTAATTTACAGCAGGAATATTGCTCCTTTGGTAACCAGATAAACAAGTGCAAAGTGAGTGTAAAAAAATCCTTCCTCATTTGCTTTCATAGACTTGGTAAGGAATCAGAAATTCTGGCCCAAGTCTATTAAAAAATATTTTTTTAATTTGTGATTTTTATCTTTGTTATTTTGTATTTTTTATAAAGGTCATCTGATCTGATGTTTAACTGATGAAATTGGTCAATTTCCCTCAATTCCGTTCCAGTAGAGCTTTCCCATTCGCTACTAAAAATGAACTCAAGTTCTCTATTAGAAGAAATAAACACTTTCTCAGTAAAGAAGTAGCTGAACACTCATCCATTGATAAAATGTGCTATTATTGGTATATACTGTAAATACAGCTTCTGTTTCCTAGGTTCTTTCATGAGGAGAAAATCTATCCCTGGAAAAAAAACCACACCAAACAAACTCAATTTAAGTATGTCACTTTAGCGTGAAGACCTGAAGAGCTTGCAGCTTTCCAGGATGCTCAGAGCTAAATTATCCCCTCTGAGGTTAATATTTTGATTATAGCAACTGCATTTAAATATACACATTAACTCAATTATATGACTGTTTTTATGGACTCTTGGAGTATGTGACTGACATTATCAGTTGATGTTTATCATAATACTGTTGTGCATCATCTAGAGCCACACTCACAAATCACCTGTCATCGATGACCTGAATTCTTTCTAAAGGATGCTGCGAGTAAGGTGAAACCTATTTGTCATAAGCTGTGAATTTTGCTATAGCTAAGCTTCCCTGAGAATAAATGTAGAAGTGTGCCATTTGGAATATGCCCGTGGATAATTTGTTAGGCAGCAATTTTAAAGCATTCATAGTTTTAATACAAATTTAAAATGAATTTTGGTAAACATATTGAAGTTATGTGAAAATTAATGTGTTTTAGCAGATAATTCTGCCTTCCTGAACAGAAGGAGGAGGAGAAATTGGTTTTGAACTTTTTTGCTTGTTTTTCTTGAGTACAATATATTGTAAAAAAATTATAATAATGTAGTCTGAAAGAAAATGACAGGGATGTTGTGAGTAGGCCAGATTATACCTGTTCACTCATATGGAGGAAAACAAAAAAGAAAAATGGAGAAAATACTTCCAACCATCTCAGTAGTTCTTCTCCTGAAAATTTGCTATTTGCAAATTTGTAATTTTCCCAGGGTAAGCACCAGTGAAAATCAGCATGAATGAATGCTCATTAAATGGTCAAATGAAGTTAGGAGGCTCCAAATCATCAAGTAGTGTAATAATGTATTACCATCTAAATCTAAATTGGATCTAAATTGGAGATTGGCCCTGTTTTGGCCTGGGATTTGGACCATTTCCCTTCTAACCTGAATTATTCTACTGAAAAAAAACAACCCTG
Organism: Fregata magnificens; assembly: GCA_013389945.1. Taxonomy (NCBI): domain Eukaryota; kingdom Metazoa; phylum Chordata; class Aves; order Suliformes; family Fregatidae; genus Fregata; species Fregata magnificens. Next base: position 6,768 of record WAAD01021837.1, on the reverse strand, counting down.
AAGTATGGCACCTTGAAGAGTTGTTGTGAGGTTTTTTTTGTTGTTTTTTTTTGTTTTTTTTTAATGTGCCACTAATAGTTATTTAGCTACAGTACTTCAATGAGGCTTAGAAAGAGGTAAGACAATTGTTCCTTTAGTAGAAGCAGGAGGGACAATAGATTTCTTCAATGCTATATCCTTTAAAGACAATAGGTCCCCTCTAAACTGGGTTCTGTTTTCACTAGTGACAGGTGTGGTTTTTACACAAGAGTAGTTACCACTGTGTGAAATCCTGTAGGAAAAAGCTAATATGTTTTGTAAGTTAGATGCAGCTATTGTTCTAGCTTTTACCCAGTATCTAGGGTTATTCTACTGCGGTAAGTCATATGTGTTCCAGCCTGGTATTAGCTGGCAGATCTCTTGCAAACTGTGGAAGATTAGCATATTTTCTAACTGGAGTGAATTAACTGATGGATCTGACATAAAAGTGCCCTAAAAGGGGTTACATATATTTAGCTGAATCCGTTTCTAAACCACTTCAAGCTGTGTGATTTAACTGGCATGAATTTTTAAAATGAAACTAGGGTATCTCCTGTTATAGACATTCTCACAGACATTTTTGAGAATATGTTAAACCAATATGTAAACAGCTTAGGCTACACTGAAATGAACCTGATTTCAGTGAAAATTGTTCACTTCTCTATTATTCATAAAATTAAAAAAAAAAGTCGGAATAACATCATGGTGTACTTTATAGGTCATAAAGGACTAGAAAGGGAATGAAAAATTTCCTGGTGATTACCGCTGATAGAGTAGGTCTGTGCAAAGCCTATGCTAAAAATAGGATGCAAAGAAAGTCACTATAATTTTTTTCAGTGTTCTGAAGCTATAATAATATTAAAATAATACTGGGACACCACATTCAACTGAGAACATGTGAACACTATACACATGTGGGCTTCTGTACTAAAATTTAGAAATTAATTACTAGATTCAGAGACTTCAGATTCATGGCATGGCTTCAAAAAGAAAAGCAATTACTGCAGAGACCTAGAAGAATGGATGCCCCATCCTTTTCCTCATTTGCTTAATAAATTGAATATTGTTCTGAAGAATGGGAGATGCTATGACATCCTATGGGTTGAGGAACACAGACCCCAGACCAAATGTCCATCCGACGCAAGAGCTGCAGCCATGAAGCTATCATTGGAGGTGGATGTCTTGTCCTTCCTCTGTTCTTCTGAATGAAAGCTGACTGCAGCTTCCAAGTGTAGCACAGACCCTGATACAGGCTCCTTGGATGTTTTAAACACAAGGGTGTCATTATTTTAGTCCTTAATGAAGGTAGGACAAACTTGTCAGCCAAGTGGCACTTTGGGACAAACATAGTAGCAGAATTTTACTGGACACAGTCCTGTGTACCCTGTTCTAGGTGAACCTGCTCAAGCAGGGGGGTTGGACAAGATGATCTTCAGAGGTCCCTTCCAACCCCAATCATTCTGTGATTCTGTGAAAGAAGTTTGTTTCAGTAAAAATCTTCAGCACCAAAGCCATCCAATAAGGTTTAGGGCAAACCAAAACCTATGTGACTAATTGCACAAAGAATAATCAGTTGAAACAGTGTCCCAGAAACAGCCTTCCAGACTTAAAATCTTGTATGATAAGTACAGCCTCAAGATCAGTTTCCTCAAAATATTACTCTCGCCCTTACCTTGCCCCTATTACTCAGCGTCTTTGAGGAAGACAGAATTGCTTATCTCCTTCCTGATATGATCCACAGCTGAATCAAAGGCACAATTTGTAAATGAAAGGTTCCAGTCCTCTGTGTTAACTCCAAATTCACAGCAATAAGTTTTAAAAATATATCTTTTTTTTCTGATTACCAGTTTCCTGTTTATCCAGTGGTGATCAGTCTCCTCAGGACCATTTACTGGATTAGCTTTGTTCCTCTAATCTCTGTGAAGTTTCAAACACCTTACAAGTGCATGTGATTATTAAATCATGGGGAGGAGGTAGGGGTTTTGGGTTTTTTTTTCTGACAAAGTTGATGAAAGCAGTGAAATGTTCCAGTGATTCCACTTGATTTTCATTAATATTTCTGCTGCGTTTTAGTATAAAGCAATCATCCCATTTCATATGGACAATCTGCATTTTGAATGAGCCTAAAGATTTGATACTTTTGATCAGAGTTTAACACACATCCTTCTTATCTGGAAATACTGTTAAAAACATTATTTGGATTATGAGCAAAGCTTTCATTTGTACAGCCCATGGCTGTCTGTGTCATAAATATGCACATATCTCTGCCTCAGCAAGACTTTTCTAAGCACATTTCATGGTACTTTTCATATGCACTGGATTTGATTTGTTTTAGGGCATAATATAAATTCTTGCTGTGATACAGGATAAAAAAAATCCTTTAAAAAAACTGGCTTAGTTACAAGGCTGCACTCATCCTACAGAACCCTAAGTTTTATTAACTGCCCAAATAACCTGTTATCGCTGTTTATGCACATAGCCCTCATTTGGTTCTGAGTATTGTATCTACCTTTTCTTGAAATATCTTCAAGTCTATGCATTTGCCCTCGATTACTAGTGTGAATTCCTTCAGCACATAATGATAGCGTTTCACATTCCAAACCATGAGCCCACGCTACATGCCACAGAATACAAATGTGCACAAGGTGGTAGTTTCATTATCTTAGGGTCAGTAGAATTTCAACAGCTCTGAAATTACCTCTATCAGTGATGCAAGTGTCAACTTAGTTTTAATAAATCTTTGGAAACAGCCATGAGTTACTTCTAGGACATCTTCCCGTTTCCGGAAATACATCATTCAGCTGCCAAACCCGCTATCAGTTTGTAGCAAATAGAATTTCATCCATTAAATGCAAAGTCTCACTTCAGCTTCTGCATGCCATCACTCTATGATAGCTAAAAGTGTGATTAACCTGAAGTTTAGCTGATATCAAGCCAAATGTATGCTATTCCACTTAAACTGGAACAAGGTCTTGAAAAATTGTATTTTCTGCAGCATATGCATAGGGAATGTTATATTTACTGTACTTCTGATTATTCCACAGTAGCAGCTCTGGATGCCATTAGCATTGTGTAAAGAGATTTTGACAGTTTCTCCGTTTTCATTTATTCATTTTTTTGGCTTTTAAAAAGCCACACAAATACATCAAATCAAACCAAAAAGAAAATCCAGCCTCCCACTAATAGGAGAATCAAAATATAGCAGAACATCTTGTTTGATGATAATAAACTAATATTGCATTATGTATTCAGGCAAAAATCCAACTGAAGTTAATGGGACAGCTATGGTATTTTACTCAATGCTGACTTAAAATAACAAAGTCTTTTTAGACCTGGTAGCTACACTAATTAATCCTGACAACAGCTTGAGTGGAAAAAATATTACTGTAGTTCTTTTATAAATGTGAAAACTGATATGCATGAATATTAAGTGGGTTTCCTAACACGGTAGAGACAATCTGAAAAAAAAAAAAATTTCAGGATGGAGAATTACAAAATGAAAAAAGATCGTAACCCGGAGTGTGATGTGCCAACTGCCAGAGTATTTTACAAGCCTGATATGTCAAGTTGATGTAAATCAGGAGATATTTCTATTAACTTTAATGAATCCTTTTTATGTGAAGTTTCTTTATGTTGAAAAAGACTGTCTTTTGGCAGTCTGGAACTTTTTTCTGGAACTTTTTATAAGTTCCTGAAAAGTTAGGGCAAGCCTTAAGTAGTACTGTTTTCTAAACACATCAGATCTAAAATCTACTTCTAAACAAAACAAGTTTCTAAAGTTCCTTATGGTAAATTAAGTAGTGTTCATGTTTGTTTTCCTATTTTGTAAAGATTTCGGTGACTATTGTCTTATTATATGTTGCACTTATTTCCCAAACATTTTTCTTACTTCTGTTGAGTAATTAATGACAATGAATATGGGGATCTCTGGAAGTCATGCAGTCCCACCTCCCTTTAAGTGGGAATTTTGCTGGCAATAGGTCACATCAACTGTGGCTTTGTTCAGCCAAATCTTGAAAACCCCTTAGGATGGAAATTCCACAGCCTCCTCAGGTAATATCTCAGAAGAAGTCATGTTAAGCTGAAACAATAAATTTCTTTATTGAAAACTAAAAATGCTTCACAAAATACACTATTTTCAATGATCTATTGCAAAGTGTTTTGTAATTAGAGAGAGAGAGAGAAAAAAAAATCAGAAATTGTTAACTTTGTTAATTTTTTCAGTGGAACATTGTATAAACTCAGTGGGCATGTTTTAACCTTGATTCATGATATTAAGTACTATTACAACTGTCAGGAATATAAATAAACATTAATATTTAAATTAATATGGTTTCTTATTTTGTTTATTATATACTTGCTAATTAGTATTTTAAAGTTTTTGTGATATATGCTAGCTATACATTTACCTCACCATAAATATTGTATGTGAGGATTTTTTTCAGGGAAAAATCTCAGTTTGGAATGGACAGAAGGGCAGAAATTCAAGTTGTCAGACAAGTACTCCATGTTACCTTGTAAAGCTCTGCATATCTTTGTCTTAGCTTCTTCATCCTTAGCACGCCTTACTAATCATGACCTAGGTTGCCACTATTCCAGATTGTACAGGGGTGTCTGTCAGGTTTTATTTTCCTTCCCCCTCTCTCTCCAGAGATTGCAATGTGTTAAACACCTCTAAACAATCATTACCATTCTAGTTCAAAATAGGACTTAAGCAAAGATTCAGCTTCAAGAATTAGGCTAAATTGTCTCCAGTATTTCAGTGCTTTCTTATACAAAAGTGCCCTTTGCTTCATAACGAACAGCCTTAATAAACTTTTTACTGTATTTCTCTAGCATAATTTAATTACTTAGCAGTAATACCACTATTTTTATTGCTACTAGACTGTCTAATGTCACAAAGGGCAGACTGCAGACTGCATGTGGTCTATGAAAAATTTTAAGTAGCTTACAAAGGGACTTCTCAACTGTGGTCCCTTCTGGCTAGAACCAGTTGATTGTTAATGTTGTGGTAATTAGAGGACCCTTTTCAGCTCAGCTGCAATGGGCAGCTGTTCAGGTCCAAAATCTGCAGGAGCTGCCAATCACACTGAGCCCGGGACTGTCTCTTGTCAGGGGATTTGTCAGCCAGCGAAAGCTCCCACTTCACACTCCACAACATACTCTTCTGCCCTTCCAGTTCAACCTACAGAGTGGCCAAAAGCTCCTGAAATTACCATTCCAGCAGTGCCAAATTGCTGGAGTCATAGATGAATACATTTTGGACTCTAGGGACATCAAAGCAAATGTACTCACAGTATTAAGGATATGGAGAATTGCAATTCTGAGGTATTCAAAGTCTAAACAGATATGCTGTGAAAAAGAAAATTATAAAAAATACAGATTACTGAGACTGAAGTGAATGAACTACTGAGATATTGTGAAGTCAGTTGTGTATGTATATTTTTTATGCTTTTTGATATTAGTTTATGGCAATGAATTACAAAAAAAAAAAAAGAAATAAAAAGTTCTGTATGTTTAAAGCAATTGGTTTTGGGTTATACCTTAGTGGGGTTTTTAATTATTTTTTAAGGCAACTTACCAGTTGCCTCAAGAAATAATAAAATAATTTAAAATATCACCTAGTGAAAGGTAAAGATAATGCCAAATTTTTTTGGATTCTTCTTCCTTATTTGTTTTAACTGAGAGAAGAATTATACGCAGTGTAATAAATTAACTGTGATTTTAATTAGAGCTTGAATGTGTGTGTCTGACATGAACTACTATAGCATATACAGTTTTGTATTTTTGACCTTTACAGTAAATTACTGACTATCAAGAATAGCAATAACGAAATATTAGTATCTTTTTGTTTCTATACTGGGAAGATATAGGAGACCTATGCAGAGAGTAAAATAATGTATCTATAAGTTCTAAAAAAACGGCAAGCAAAGACTAGGAGGACCTATGTATGAATGTCAATATCATAGTTGAAAGACAGCGGATTGTTCAAATCCTGTTAAGGTTATAGTTATTAAAATTTGAGTGTCTCCATCAAGGCAATTACAGATTAATCCTTTCTACTTCTGTAGAGAAAAGAAATATCAGATTAGAACATTTCATATGGAAAGAAGCTAAGCAAGAATATTATCTCTGAGACCATTTAAATAGGTTCTATCTGTACAAACTGTTATGTTCAAAAGAATGGACTGTCTGTTTAACCAATACAGCCTGCCCGAAATTTCAGGCCAACTTCCTTTATGAACTCCCCAAGAAGTTGAAGAAACTGGTTCCTCTGGAATCTATATGGAACTGAAGGCAGCATGACCCTGTTATATGATGCAGGTTGAGTTCATAGCCACGTGGCAGATTATGCATCACAATGTCTGGACCTAATGTAAGAGTTATATCATACAGTATGAGATAATTCCAGCAGACTGCAAAGCATCTATATCTTTACCTTTGTGGGGGGTTGACCTTGGCTAGCTGCCAGGTGCCCACCAAACTGCTCTATCACTCCCCCTCCTCAACTGGACAGGGGAGAGAAAATATAATGAAAGGCTCATGGGTCAGGCTAAGGACAGGGAGATCTCTCAGCAATTACTGTCATGGGCAAAACAGACTTCACTTGGGGAAATTAATTTAATTTATTGCCAATATAAATGAGAGTAGGATAAAGAGAAATAAAAATAAATCTTAAAACACCTTTCCCTCCCTTCTTCACAGGATCAACTCGGGGGGTTCCCGGAGCCAGGGAAACCCAAGGAAGAG